>CM055841.1:10588286-10768633 GCA_029490765.1 Euthynnus affinis
TTTTTATTGTTGTTGTTGCAGTACTGGAGTTGACCACTGGAGGAAACCGGCAGCAAAGCTGAGCAGCTGTGCCAGCTCTCTTAATACATTCATGGGTTAAAGCCACTGTGTATAGAATTTGAATATGTCTGAGTTTGGTGGCCACCTATGCACACCATTACCCCCTCTCTCCCCATGTATCTGACCCAGGAACATAGAGAAGAATGAGCTGACAGCAATTAGCTGCACAGTTTTCACTGGGAAACCTACCTGTGTGCCATTATGCCAACTATTTGAAACATCAGTTAATTGCTTAAAAAATATTGTGGCTTTCATTTTTAATTTTGCTTCCTCCAGTGATTTTAATTTATTCTTGTTCTGCTTATTTCAACTTTTTTTTTTCTTAGAAACCAATTTTAAATGCCTTCTATGCTGGTTTGTTATGACAAACCATGCTAATGCCACTGTGTCTGTCAGTATCAATTATACTAATAATTACAATAGTATTAATTGTATTAAAATATAAAATACAAGCATCATATTATTAAGAACACTGCAAACTGTTCCTTCTTATATTTTCAGGGGTGGGGGACTCAAATGCTGCTTATTATTGTCAGATTAAGTGATTACAAATTTGACTTTAGGTGTTCTTTTATTATCACTATAAAGGTCAGCAGCAGCCTTGGATGCCTAAAACAAAAGGTCACATCATATATTATTATGAACACTATGACTTGGTCCTGAATGCCAGCTGATGTGACAATATGTTTTTGACATAATGCTGTATCTTTTCCCCAAATATATCTCCAGCAATTTACACAAAGTCGTCACTCTTCACTCACATGACCATGATGCTTCAGTCCTTTACCATGCAGCTCAGTACAGTTTTGTTTTGTACTGGACACTCCTGCCCATAGTCACACTCAATCTGACACTCAAGAGTGTGCACCCATATGACGTGAGACACTCCAGCACATGACATATTTGGCTTTAAAATGACGTCACGGCAGTGTGGTGCTCAGCAAGCAGGTCGCTCGTCAGTCTGAGAGAAGAGGAGCAGCAGGAGGAGACGGACCAGCCTCCTCTCCTCTCGAATGACAAAGCTCTCATCCTCCCTCTCTCCAACTCCTCTGAAACAACTCTCAACCTTCAGGATTCTCCTTCGTCGCTCCCCCTCTTCCTTTTTTCAGTTGCATCCTAATTTTTCTTTTTTTACTTTGTCTTACCCCTCCGCACCCCTCAACACTTCCAGAGATGTGAGTAGATAACGAGGACCCCCTGCCAGCAGTGACTTGTCCTCTCCGTGCTTCAGAGAGTCGAGCATCCTCATCTTCCACCCTCAATTTCTGGACGTTCATCTGTCTTTCAACAATGTAGGAGAAGGTACGCTGTTATTTCAGCGACGAGGATGCCAACTACATGGCTTGTTTTTGTTCTCCGCAGCAAAATATCTTTTGTCTTTCCAGCCTGGGGGAAAATGAAAGATTTGCGTGAAGGTAAAGTTTGAGCGTACCTCTTTTGGTTTCCCGCTCACCTGTCCGCCTGCACGCGCGTACCCCTCTCCTTTCTACTGATAAGAAGGAAGATTATCACCAATTAGAACAATTGACGAGCAACTTAAAAGAGACTTGACTATTGTTGTGGTATTTTTTTTTATAGAGGGATCTGGCAGCGTTGTTGGAGGAATTCTATGTGCGCAACGTTGAAGGATATGGCTTAAATAATGTTTGCGTTACTGACAGCTGGAGTAAGGTCCGTCACTTGAGTGTTTTTATCAGCCATTGTCGACTCTGGTGGAAACCCATCTAAATGGGAGGATACCTGAAGGACTGAGTCGGATTCGGCAGTCGAGAAAAATGTGGATAAAACGGAGTGTTGCGCGCAGGTAAGACTTCATTTTATTTCATTTAATAGCATTTACATGGTAATTATCAAATAATTAGGGGGTAACCGAAAGGCGTAGATATTCTTTTATGTTGTTTCACATTTGACGTCGCTGTTCGACAACATGTTGTCTCAGTTTTTTTTTAATCTACGCCACTGCAAGTTATGAGTCTGCTGGAATTGATGATTGGACTACGTGTATTTTATAGGTCTATAAAGAACATGCACACATAGGCTCTGTTCTAGCAAAGTTATTGAAATGTACGCGGAGTATTCTCCGCTGTAGTGTTGACACCGAGGAACGTTAAGGCGGAGGCTTATATATGGATATGTTTTGTGATGTTTAAAAGGAATAATATGATCGAAAACTTCACATCCTGTACGCTTGGGGTCGCCAACAGTACGGCGCAAGCAACACACACACACACACACACACACACAGACACACACACACACACACACATATACATATATATACACTCGATACACGCGCGCACGCTCTCAAAAACACACGTGTACAGACGCACGCGCAGACCCACCGTCAAGGTTAGGCTTGTCATCTCCTCCCCACCTGTGAGAACAAGCAAACGCACGCGCTCTCATAGAAACACGCTATTAATGAGGTAATTAGTTGGTGAAATTATAGGTGAAAAATGTATATAATGATGCATATATTTCTGTAAGGGATTATAATTAAATTAAAATGTTTTTAATTTAAGAGTTTTTTTTTTTATTTCAAATTCTAGTTGTCTTTCAAAAAAAATCTAAATATTGAGGTGTTCTCTGTATTTACTGAGGCAGAGTTTATCCAAGATAGAGGAGAGGACGGCGTATAGCCTGGATGGAGAGGTAACCTTTACCATATTCATGCCAACAACAACTACTCACACTTAACCCCTGGTCTCCTATTGTTCTAACAGTACAATAAAATAAGGAAATAGTGACAGAACAAAACAATACATTCATATCTTCTTTGTTGTCAAGATAGATCAAATCATAGCCCTGAACAGAAGCAGAGGGAGACTAGTCTACATACTTTGACTTAGTTTGGAGGTCTGCAAAAAAACAAAGCTAAAACTGAGCTCATTCATTTAGCGTAAAATAGGCTTATAGGTAATGACACACTGTGAAATGAGACCGAACCTGCCAGCGGTAAGATTCTCTTGCCACCTGCTAGATCTCATCACCACTGGAAGATCTAATTCCTTCCCATTTGCATCCATACATTAATTATGCATGACACACACTGTACATCTTAGGGCTGACCTCTTAGAGAAACGGCAATTCACACTGTAGACAGAGCAGTTATACAAGATGATGAAATGCATTTAGGTCCCATATCTACAGATGGTTCGTTCAGAGGCACAGAGAAACCGACTTCCATCTTCAGGAATTTCCCTGTCACTTGCTGACATGATGTGGAATGTCAGAATGGGATGTAGGATGAACTGTAGCTGCTGTCATACACTGAAACTGCTCTATTTGTGTAGTAATTCACCATGTTCCCGATTGTGTTTGCAACCGCAGGCTGAAATCTTGTGGGTAATTGTCATTTATTATCAGACAGTGATGGCAACATTTGGATGGAAGGTTTTTACTGGGATAAATTCTTGCTCTCCGTATAAGGGCTGTGTTTCACATTTTTCAATGTTTTTGGAGTAACAAGAAGACACAATGGGCAGTGAGCATGTGTAGAGAAAGCTACTGTACCTGTTGGAACAGACAAAGAACCATCCACCTACAGAAACTAGATATGTGGGCGTAAACACAACAACAGTGACTTTAGCAAACCTGGAGTGAAGGAACGATGGATAGATACCTGAATAAATTAAAAGCAAGGATTTGGAAGATTATCACTGTAGTTAGTCTTCATGTAATCTGGGCACATTATCTCATTAAGACACCCTGTAGCCTAGGGTCAGGTAATATTTCAGTATCATTGTCTAGAGACTTAGAATTGAATGATGTAGTGATTGCTCTTGTGTGATCATGTCATGTTATCATTTCACAAAATTGTAGACAGAGTAACAGAGTAAGTTGTTGTATGTACATGGGGTTTTCCACTCATGCTTGTCAGTGGAACACAGTTAATTGGATATCATATTGATTATATATTTGTGATTTTTCATGGGTGTGATATATGTTGATATTGACAAAATATTCCACAGTGTGATAACTATTTCAACTGCTGAGCTTTCAACCATATGGCCACGCCTTGCTGTATAGTAACTTAGAGACTTTGTAGAGACTTTGCTATGATCGATTTAACGATACACTCACACACACACGCACACACACACACACACACATATCTATATATATATATGAATTTTGAAATGTTGATATGAGCTGTTGTTTTAAAACTGGTTGTTTTGTTTGACCAACAATTAGAAACTCCAAAATATTCAGTTTGGATTCATAAAAAAGATGCTTTATGTATTAATTAAATCAATTATCAGAATTGTGGTTCATTATTTTTCTGTATACATATCATATATCAATTTATCATGTCATGTTTAAGTAATTGCAGTTTGAACAGTGTAGACAGTGGCACATTCATTCTCACTGTAGAACACAGTTGCTCGTTGAAAATGTCTCAAGCATTTTGCGTCAGAGTCAAAAATCAAGTAAAACTCTTGTTCTTCATTATTACCAGTAGTGGGAAGTTTCTTTGTTCTAATTACACCACTCGACACTCAAACTCTGGCAATGTCAAGAGGTTTGTTTATTGGCTTGACTAGTGGGTGTTGTTAAATGAAACGGCCAACCACTATCTATTGAAAAAAATGTTATTTTAGGAAGATGCAGCAGACCAAAATGTCTTGTTGTTGAATAAAATAGAACATGCTCTACCTAAATGTACCATTTCACAGGCAAAGCAATGTATTCCTCAGGTTTCAAACATGGTATATTTGTCTCAGAGAAGATAAATTTAGTTCTGATTGAAGATGGGAGCGCCTGTAATGGTACAAAATTTTAACAAGCTTGAACCGGATAGTGTCTCACTTGAGGGTTAACCGGCAGGGATTCATCTTTTCCAGTCTTGGCATCTCCGGGCTCAATCTTTCATTGATGTCACACAGTTTTAGGTTTCCCACAGCGAGCTCCCATATCGCTGAGTTACTGGAGAAGCTATAAAGCCGCGGCACACTGCAGCTGCAAAATATCACTGGCAGAGACACTAGTTGCTCTTTGGGTGGGCCTCATTTGTCTGTAAGGACAGGTGGCTGTTCCTACACGTATCCATCTGATCCTATCATCTGGCCTGGATAAATTCCCATAATGACTGGAAATGGTTTAACTGTGATATGCCAAGTGATTAGAGTGTTAGTTCGAAAAGGATGCTTAGAATATTTTCTGAGAAAGAGAAAGAGGGTGGCTTAATGAATTGTGAGCAAAAGAAGTCAGAAATTCTGTTCTCATTGATATTCCCGGTGAGCCTGTGCTTAGTATTCTGTGTGTTATCCCTGTTTAAAAAAGAAAACTGTTGTGGATCTGACTAATCGTCTAATTCTGATTAATATCGCTGGCTTAATGAACCAGGGTTCCTAATATATTATAGTCTACACTGAAGTGTTTTCACCAGTGAGAAAAAATTGTTCTTGTAAGATAGAAGTCTGGAGGAGCCCAGCATGTGTATGACCAGTCGTAGTCCTCACAGCCAGTGCTATGAAGAACCTCATGGCTAAACGTGGCATAACTGTGTAAGAAGCCATCAGATATTCAGATATTCCTGTGATTTAGGTGCCATCTTAATAGCCTCTATGAGGGTTATTAACTGGGCCTCTCTGGAGCGTGATTAACCTAATTTGCAGTGAAATAGGCTGTGTTGCTTCTCTGAGATCCTATCCTCTGGAGATGTGTGTGTGTGTGTGTGTGTGTGTGTGTGTGTGTGCGCGTGCGTGTCTGCGAGAATGTGAGTGTGTGTGTGTGCGTGCCGTAAACACCCTGTGCTCAGCAGTCTGTCAAATCCAGAAGGAACAGGTTGTCCCTGTGAAATAGTGTAAGAGACAAGACATGGATACTGGTTCATCTGACCATTCTGGAAACATCACTGAGAGAGACAAGAGAAGAAGAAGAAGAAGAAGAAGAAGAAGAGAGAAACTTGCTGTTGCTAAGCAAAGGAGGAAACCTTAAATGATTCGTCATTGAATGGCAAAGCAATTAGTAGAGAAGAGACACAAGCAGAATTGGACCATACATAACTGCTATTATATAGTTCATTTTCACATTAAAACAAATAACTGCATAGTGAATGCTTGAAATAAGAGGGCTGGAGTTCAGCTCTTATAGGATTTGGAAATTTAATAATGATAAATGAATGTAAGCTCTGATGAATAAAGTGTTGTGTAAATATTCAATAACAAGTATTATAAGTGTATTACTATTGTTTTTGGACTTGAAAACACCGTGAAACAAGATTTAAACCATCATGGGACAGAAAACTCTCCACTGAAAATCAGACAAAACAAAGTCTTGTAAAGCTTCTTAATGCAGGTTCCTGTGCAGGATGACAACCTAAAGAGGTGGCCTAACTAGAATGATGATCCATTGAGGATTTGAAATGATGGCAGTTAAAATATGGCGATAGATCTTGCTGTATTTCACTGTTTACTTTAAACTCACATCTTTGGACTAACAGTGTTATTGAACACAAATCCCCACATTCACATCTCATAAAATTCGAGTTTAGGTTTCCACCATAGTGCCAGCAGCCCTCAGCCTGACTGGGTTTAATGATCAGCGTGTCCAGTTTGGGCTACATGAGAAAGTGTGTGTTTCTATTCCACTGAAGCACATCCATCCCACAGAGTGAAGGAACCAACAGCACAGAGCTCATACTTGATTCATGTAGTGAGCTTTTGCTGGATCAATACTGCCTCTACAAAGGATCAGATTTATCCGTCATGGCCCTTCTCACTAACTGGCCTTCTCCTGGTGTGGGGAGCATCTCTCAGCGGGCCACTTCTACTAAAATACTTAATAAATGAACAACAGAAAGTCCTGGTAATTGACTGGTAATTGACATGGATTGAGACATAGGCCGAAATAAAAACTCTGACAGTGAGGGGCTGAGTTGATTGGAGAATTGCCCTTTTTGTTTGATTCTTTTTTTTCTTTTTCACCCTATTCCCGAGCTCTTTACAGCCCTGCTTATCTTTCTGAGCATGTGGGTCATGTACACTGTAGTGGAGGACATTGTGCAGTGGGAGTAATTAATGGGATGATGCAACACTCTTGGCTATAGACACTCCACCCACCCCACCTTTTTTTTGTTTGTTTTCCTCTATGAATTATGTTTTAACTTAAGCAATGCAACAGTATTTCTTACAGCACAGCCATAGTATTAGCTGCAGCTGCTCAGTCTTACAGGCAAGGATGGACTGTGTGTGTGTGTGTGTGTGTGTGTGTGTATGAGTGTGTGTTGCCCACTACCAAAACATTTGGATTTTTTGATTTCATTGGATATTTGCCTCCCAGAGGCCTGCTGCACTGAAGCAATCCATAAATCTCTGGAACTCTTTGGAGAGCCAACTGTGGTATTTATCTCCCTAATACTGGATATCTACTGAGGAGAGCTTAACTCCTACACCTCAGAGCCGGTATTTTTCAAAGCTACACAACCACATGCAGCTGATATTCTAAAAACGCAGCCAAGGCGTAGAGATAATTCCAAACAGTGCGTTTTGAATTATGATGAAAAGATGTTTTTAGAGGTAAAATTTGTTATAGAAGTCCAGTGGAACACAGTTACTGTATTTTCCTCCAAAGGAAAAAGGTAAAATACAAAATTATCTATCTACAAGGATGATAGTGATTCTCTGCATCCCACACCAATGTTTTTGACCTCTGGAGGAGTCACTTAGAGTGTGTTTACATGTTAAATAAGCTCAAGTCTTAATAAACGTTATAGATGGGAAGATATCTTGAATAACTAAGACACTCCATATTTGAATATGAATAACTAGCCCATGTCCTACGGATAGAAATAAATACTTAATGTTGCATTTTTATTTCTCAGAGTCAAATAAGAGTGTAATGGATTGTTTATAAAAGGGATATTGCTCATATGACTTGACTTAAAGCAGAACACTATAGTCACATGTCTGTGTCTTTTGTGTTTTATTGTTGTTCAGTATAGGAGAACCCCTGACTGATCTCAATGCTTATATCACTCATTTGATATCAGCAGCATGTCACTTAGTTGGAGCAGGATCTAGGAGGATTTAGTCCCCATAATCAACAAATTAGAAACACAACACAATGGGAATAAGCAATTTGGTTCCTGTGTATCTTGGCAATAGAGCTTTCTATCACAGAGCTATTTGAAAGGGTGTATGTGAGTGTGCGTGCGTGTGTGTATACATGCTGGGTTATATTTGCCCTGTCGCTTAGTCTGAGAGCTTGAGCACACAGCCCTCTTCAGTTCCAACAAAGGCGTGATTGCATATTCAACAGGCAAATAGAGACTCAAAGGTATCACAGCTCTTCCTTTTAGTGGACGCAGGATGAACCTCATCAGCTATGCTGCATGAAACTCAAATTCTTCCACAACTGTGCAGCAAACACAGCCAACAAGTGGAACATCAGTGTCATTTGCTTGAGTATCTGGTGCATGAACCTGACTAGCTCAGAAAATATGTAATATATTACATTATAATCAAAGGATAGTAATGCCATAATTATATCCAAAAAGGTCAGAAGCTTCAGTAATATGCAACTTAAATATCATAACTATTCCATTTTCATTTATTTTATTATGTCACCATTAAAGGATTTATGCTTTGGGTTTAGAAAATTATTTAGCCTTTAAAAATTGAAACTATATATTTGTGACCCATTTTTAAAGATTTATGTCTTCAGTAGGAATCAAAGGGCTTTAGGCTGATAGCCACAGACATACTGGAAGTCAGAAAGTATTGCAGGACTCATTAACGCATTGTTGGTTTTGGTTTTTCATTAGATTTATTGACAATAATATAATACTAAGCCAATGTAATGATTATGATAACCATATCATACATATTGACCCACGTCTGAAGGACTGACGGTTATAATACAAATTCACATCTGGTTCTGAAAAATAGACAGAAAATAATGTTCATTAGCTGTGAGGATCAAAAATCAGTTCTAGTTTTCAGTTATTGGGACCTTAACCCCCATAATCTGCCATCCCCTGATCCTCCTGAAGGAGGAGGATCAGGGGATGTTGGAGCCTTATCTCTGAAAAGTGCTCTGCACAATGGGAGAAGAGAGAGTGAAAGAAATGCCAAACAAAGGAAAAAATGAGCAGCGGATTAAAATAACAAAAGAGCATTTTGCTAATGGCCAATTTTGAGCTACTTCCACAATATGATACTGTCTGCAAAAATTACAGTGGATAAGAAAGGTGCTGATGTCTCTAGAGATGTCCTCATGCTTTACATGACATATTGCATGAGAATGTTAGTATTTGATGCCAGAAATATGCTGTCATTCTTTTTCTCAGACATGTTGCTTTATCAACACATATTAAAGCCTCCAGACAGCTGTGATGAATGAGACTTTGCCTTCCTTTAGTGAAGAATTTACTTTAGTGTCTGACAAAATGTGAGGCACTACTTCAACAGTGTGCTTAAGTTTGCCTTGAGTTTCATAACAGATTCTATTGTGTTCAGGACTGTGGGCTAGGTGCCAGTTAAAATGAGTTTTAAATGGGATAATGGAGCAAACCATGTAGCCTCATAATTCATAAATATCCAATATGCAGCACCATTCATCAAGGTTGCACAGAATTCTTCTCAGCATTTTGTATACCTTCTGACATTTTCAATTTGCTTTATCATTAACAGTTTATTGAGTTTATTGGACTGGAAAGGCAGCCCTGCCATATTTTTCATATGAATAGTGCATTTCTCTGAGGAGTTCAGCCTTTGTAATGGCCATACATATTCCTAAATGACAGTTGGGTGTTTCTTTTAAACTGTACGCATGATTACACTCCCTTATGTGGATTTTATTTCCTTGTGCAAGTGAAGATGATTCCAGTCAATTTATACATTACCTCTCAACAGAAACTTAGATTGCACTAGACTGTAGATCTGATCGTGTTGTCAGGTTTCCATGCATTATAGTGAGGAATGTTAATCATGTAATATCAGGACTGCTTACATACTGCTTACATCAGCATCAGTAAATACTTTGGAGTTGTAACATAGATTGACTGTATTTTATGTAGACAGTGTAGCCTGGACCAAAGTGTTGGACGGACCAATCAACAAACCCTAGTATTCTGCCCCCTGCATGCGTAGCTGTACATGAAGTGACAGATAGCTAAACAGATGTACTAGGCACCGGAAGGTTTAAATGATGAATCAGACGTGGAAGTAAAGTTGAGGTCTGTTTACTTGTATATCTTCATCAACATGCTTTCTTACAGTGCTTTTCCAGAAACTCTGTGAAACTGAAAATAAATACACAAGAAAATATTCTTAATGTAAGCAAAAGGAGTGTAGAAATACGAATACTCGCTTAATATTACAGAATTAAATCAATGTTTACATTATATGTTGTCAAAAGAATGATTTAGGTAATCATCTATAAATCTCCCAAAATGTGAAATAAAACAACAAATATACATGAATACTTATCTGTAAAGATAAATCATGTAATAGAGACTTACAAACAAAGCTTCTCCTAGGTTCAACACAGGTGGATGCAAAAGATTAACAGAGAGGGTTCTGGAGTGCCTTGCTGCACAAAAGATCAATCAAAATGGCCGATCTCGAACTATGACCTCACCCATGTGATTAAAAGTAACCAATAGAGAACAGGTACAATTAGCTGACAGTGATCTTTAAAACAACCACTAGGAGTCACTAAAATGCCCTTTACATACATATGGCAAAACACTCCCCGCCTGGTATTGAACACGATACCACTATCAATTTTTGGAAAAGTCTCAAAGGCTGAAGAAAATAAGGCAAAGAATTGTCCATGGTGGGTGCTTAGGGAGACATAAGCACCACTACTTCAGTTACTGGCCTGAGGAAAGTCTTAACAGTTCCTCCTTTGGTGACTTTGAGCTCGAGCTTCCTGACTTTCCCATCACTGCCAGGGTGAGCCTTGGTGACAAGAGCCATGGGCCACTGATTTCTCTTCACTTGAGCATCTCTGAGCAGCACCAAGTCTCCTTCCTTGACATTGGGCTGACTATCTTGCCACTTACTTCGGCTTTGAAGAGTAGAGAGATATTCTCTCCTCCATCTCTCCCAAAAGGCATTTGCCAAGTGCTGGACCCGTTTCCACTGCTGTCGATACATATCTGCATTCTCAAAGGATCCTGGCGGGGAAATAGGGGTGCAGACTTTCTGCGTCAGAATCATCGCTGGAGTCAGTAGAAAGGGTGAGTCTGCATCAGCTGAGATGGGAGTGAGGGGTCTTGCATTGATTATTGCACTAACCTCGGCCATAAGGGTTGAAAGTACTTCATGAGTGAGGTGCGAGGGGCTGATTTGAGAAAGCATAGAGTCAAGGATCCGCCTTGAAACCCCGATCATTCTTTCCCACACTCCCCCCATGTGGGAAGAGTGGGGTGGGTTAAACAGCCATGTACATCCTTCCTCGCTGAGATACTTTGAGACGTTAGTTTCATCTTGTAGGAGGATTTGCAGCTCTTTGCAGGCCCCCTTAAAGTTTGTGCCACAGTCAGAACGGATCACTTTTACAGGGCCCCGCACAGCAAAGAAACGCCGTAGAGCATTTATAAAGCTTGATGTGTCCATTGCTTCTAGGAGCTCAACATGCACAGCACGCACACTGAGGCATGTGAAGAGTACTGCCCACCTCTTACTGTTTGCTGCACCTCCTCGGGTACGACGAGTGGAGATGTTCCAGGGGCCGAACACATCCAGGCCTACGTTTGTAAACGGGGGTTCAGTGCTGAGACGATCAGATGGAAGATCTGCCATCTTCTGTTCTGCCGTCCTGCCGCGAAGTCTGTTACATGTAACACAATTATGCAGAATGTTGGAAATGCATTTCTTCGCCCCAACAATCCAGATGCCATCTGTACGGATAGCTCCCTCGGTGAAGATTCTCCCTTGGTGTTTAACTCTCTCATGATAGTGATTTATGAGTAGAGTAGCAATATGACTGCGCCCGGGAATGATGAGAGGATGTCTCTCTTCTATCTCAAATGGAGCATGCTGGAGTCGACCCCCTATTCTCATAAGTCCATTGCCATCAAGGATCGGGTTGAGCTTCTTCAAGGGACTGTTCTTAGGAATGTCTCTGCCTTTCTCCAGACAAGACAACTCAGCTTGATATGTTTCCCTTTGCACACATCCGATGATAATAGCCTTTGCTTGTGACTGCGTATCAGTTATGCGAGACTTCACACATCGATGCCAACCATAGCAATCTTGTTTGTTGCTATCCTTCTCAGATCCGAAGGACTGAGCGATGTGGATGAGGGAGGCCATAGCTCTAACAAGAGGTCGCCATGTGGAGAACCTGTCAAAGCGATGTAAACCAATGCCTCTGTGGAAGTCTTTGGCTGTAGTGGTATGGCAGCGAACCTCCATGTCAGACTCTGGATCGATGAGGTCATAAGATGTTTCTCCAGTTGTGTCTGCCTCCACAGAGTGTGACAAGAACTCTGGACCGGTGAGCCAGTTGGTGTCCAAGAGTCGAGCTGCAGGCACTGCCCTGGTAGCGACATCTGCAGGGTTCTGACTGGTGTGAACATAACACCACTGTTCAGGCTGCGTGGATTTCCTTATTCGTTCCACCCTGTTGCTGACATACACATAAAACCTCCTGGTTTCATTATAGATGTATCCCAGCACCACCTTGCTGTCAGTGTAGAACTTCAGGTTGTCAGGTTTAATGTCCAGCTCACTCACAACAAGCTCAGCAATCTCCACTGCCAGGACAGCAGCACCCAACTCAAGCCTGGGAACAGTATGGACCGAAATGGGGGCCAGCTTGGCCTTCCCCATGATGAAGCCGACATGGCATTTTCTGTCAACATCCATCACCTTTAGGTATGCCACTGCTGCGATAGCCTTTATGGAGGCATCTGAAAAGATGTGGATTTCTGTGTGCTGAGCAGTGGAGAGGGAAGCTGTGGTGTAAGCTCTCGGGATTTCAAACTGTTCTAGATCTTGCAGTGAATCTCTCCAAGCAATCCATTCTGCCTCCTTATCAGCTGGGAGGGGGGCATCCCAATCACTGGTGTCACTGGTGAGCTGTCGTAATAAGGTCTTCCCTTGGATGGTAATAGGAGCCACAAGACCAAGTGGGTCAAATAGGCTGTTAATGGTTGCAAGCACTCCTCTTCGAGTGAATGGTTTCTCACTGTTGGCAACACGGAATGTGAAAGTGTCATTCACAAGGTTCCAGCTTAAGCCAAGACTGCGCTGTAAAGGAGGTGAGTCGATGTCTAGGTCAAGGTCTTTCAAGTCCTTTGCATGGTCCGTTGATGGGAATGCCTGCATGACGACTGGGCAGTTGGATGCTACTTTGTGGAGTCTTAAGTTGGAGATGGCAAGCATACCTTGGGCTGCTTTCAGTAGAGTGATGGCTGCAGTTGCTGATGGCAGTGACTTGAGTCCATCATCAACATAGAAGTCCCTGTGTATGAACTGCTTCGCATCTCCTCCAAACTCATCTTCTCCATGTAGAGCTGCTCGGCGTAGCCCATAGGTAGCAACCGCTGGAGAGGGGCGATTGCCAAATACATGGACTTTCATCCTATATTCCACAACTTCCTTGGTGGTGTCATTGTCTTTGAACCACAGGAATCTGAGGAAGTTCCTGTGGTCGTCCCTAACAACGAAGCTGTGGAACATTTGCTCAATATCTGCCATGACGGCCACTTGTTCATGCCTGAACCGCATCAGTACACCCAGCAAACTGTTGTTCAAGTCTGGTCCTGTCAACAGCACATCATTCAGTGAGATGCCAAGGTGTGAAGCGCTGGAGTCAAAAACGACTCGGATTTGACCAGGTTTGCGTGGGTGGTACACGCCGAAACTGGGAAGGTACCAGCACTCTTCTCCATCCTGTAATGGTGGAGCCAACTCAGCATGATCCTGGTCAAGGATTTTCCGCATGAAAGCCAGAAAATGGCTCTTCATCTCAGGCTTTCTTTCGAGCGTACGGCAGAGACTGGTGAAGCGGGTCAGAGCTTGTTCCCTGTTGTTGGGGAGCCGTGGCCTTGGTGTGCGAAAAGGAAGGGGAGCCACCCAACTGTTAGCATCATCTATGAACATCTCCTTATCCATCAGCTGAATGAACTGTTTGTCCTCGATGGACAGGGCAACCTTGTTGTCCTCCTTTGTTTTTTCAAAGATCCTACTTCCCAGTGAACAATCACCAGCGTTGTGAACTAAGCTGTCAGAGAAATGAGAATGCTGCAGGCTTTGAGCACTGAGAGGCTTTGTAGTTGTCCTAACCATGAGCTTCTCTTTCAAAACGAGGTGGTTGGGACATGGGCTGAAGTAAGAGTGGCGGCCATTTTCCAAAACATTAGTCCGGTATGTGCTGACACCTTTAGGCCTGTGAGCTGCACCCAGGCAGACCTCTCCAACTATAACCCAACCAAGGTCGAGTCTTTGAGCATAAGGAGCATTGTTTGGGCCATTACGCTGGTCTCTCACTTTGTGGACTCTTAAGACATCTCTGCCAAGGAGAAGGAGAATCTGTGCTTCAGGATCAAGCTCAGGAATGAGGTGAGCGATAGGCTTTAAGTGGGAGTGATGTTTAGCAGCCTCAGGAGTAGGTATTTCCGATCTATCGTCCGGCATATGGTTGCACTCTATGAGAGTGGGAAGAAGCACGCTGAGATGTCCATCTAGGGCCTGAGCAATGAAGCCAGTTCCTCTTCTTCCTGACATCTCTGTGACTCCAGCACATGTGCGCAGAGTGTAGGGAGAATTTGCGCCCTTAAGGTCGAACAAGTCAAAGAACTCTGACCGAGCGAGAGACCTATTACTCTGGTCGTCGAGTACAGCATAGACTTTCATCGATCTCTCTGGCTGTCCTTTAGGATGAACCTTTATGAGGCAGATTTTAGAGCAGGAGCGGGAGCTGTTGGCCTCACCACACACTTCTGTACACTTGGAGATTATGTCAGAAGAAGCCTCCTCCTTTCCCTCCCCGCCATGCTCTGAGTCAGGGTCTTTAGCAGTCCATGGAGCTGGTCCTGGATGAAGAGCTGTAACATGCCTGTTACTGTCACATTCTTTACACTGAATAGTAATTTTGCATTCTTTTGCCAAATGATCACTTGAGGAGCAGCATCTAAAACAAATCCCACTCTCCTTGAGAAATGCTTTACGTTCCTCCAATGTCTTTGCCCGGAACCCTCTGCATCGCTTGAGGGGATGCGGCTTTTTGTGGATTGGGCACTGCCTTTCGATGTCAAAGTTACTGCTGGCAGTCTCCACTGACTTGGTGAGGGGTGTTGGTGTGACATCTGTTTTATGAGATGTGATTTGGCCTTTAGGGTGCGTAAACCTTTTTGCTGGGTAATCGGCCTTTACTGCTGCCATGCCAGATGAGCTGAGAGCAAAACTTGGATCATTACGAGTATAAGCCTCTCTGCAGACGAAGTCGGTGAAGAATGAAAACGGCGGAAACTGGACTTGGTTTTGCAGCTTGTACGAACTGCCTTGTGTCATCCATCTCTCCTGAAGCCCATATGGCAGTTTCTCCACTATTGGATTAACACCTCGAGATGTATCCAAGTAAGCGAGCCCTGGCAAATAACCCTCTCGTTTTGCAGACTCCAACTCCGTTAACAGATCACCAAGCTCTCTCAATTTGAGGGGATCTTTATTGCTAATCTTGGGGAACCTCTCGAGTTTATCCAAAAGAGCCTTCTCGATTGTTTCAGGTGACCCGTAGCACTCCTCAAGACGCCTCCATGCCATCCTGAGCCCAGCAGCAGGGTCACTGACATGAAAAGCTCTGATTCTCCTAACCTGTTCGGATGACTGAGGGCCTAACCACCTAGTTAGAAGGTCCAGCTCTTCATTGTAGGTGAGTTTCAGTCCATTTATGACATTCATGAAGGTGGATTTCCAACTCCAATAATTTTCCGGATGGTCATCAAACTTGATCATTCCAGAGGTGACAAGCTCACGACGAGCCATGTAAATAGCAAAGTCATTTATGCCTGCATGGGCGGGAACAGATGACTGTGGGGGGTGCATGCTAGTACGGGCTGCGTGGGGCTGAGGTCCCTTCATGGATGAGAAATTGTATGGATCAATCCCAGAATAATATTCAGTAGTTGGCTGATTCATACTATGCGCTCTTAAGTAGCCAGCATCATGCTTGACATAAGTTGGGGTGGTATTCTGTCCAACCTTAGCTGTGTGCATGGTATCCTGTTCGCTGTCTTGGTGTGGCAGAACGTGGGGAACATCAGGTGGCTGACTGGGCACAAGATGAGACTCAAGATGGGGTAATGACTGCTGACTAGAGTTCATTTTAGAATGACATTCAACATATTCACTCGTTCTTTTCTCTCTGGAGTCATGAGGAATTGCTGCGATGTCCATTTCCCTAGAGTCTGCTTTAGATTCCAGTTCTGCTGCAGCTGATTCCAGGACTTCTGCCTCAGCTAAGGCAGCTGCAACCTCTTTCTCTTGTTTCAATGTGGTCAGAGCAGCGTCCATGCGTGCCTCCTCTACTCTCAACTGGGCTTTTTCAACCATGAGCTCAGTTTCTCTTTTAACAAAGGTGGAGCGAGCACGTACTGCCTCAGCTCTGGCACGTGCTTTTGCTGCTGCTAGGCTTGCTGAAGATTTGCTAGAGCTGCTGGAAGAGTTAGCAACTGATCTGGTCACATATGACTTAACGGATGCATTTTGTGCTTGAGCCTTCTGCTCATCTTCTGTCTTTGCCTCGTTATCCATCTTGTATATGCCGTAAACCTCTTATTTCGTATGAAGGTGGCAATTCAGATGAAGCAAAAACACTTCGTGAAGAGGAGCTGTCTCTGTTTGCATGAATTGCTGTGTTGACCTCGCCGTGATGCTGTTTTTTCACTATTCTGCCCCCTGCATGCGTAGCTGTACATGAAGTGACAGATAGCTAAACAGATGTACTAGGCACCGGAAGGTTTAAATGATGAATCAGACGTGGAAGTAAAGTTGAGGTCTGTTTACTTGTATATCTTCATCAACATGCTTTCTTACAGTGCTTTTCCAGAAACTCTGTGAAACTGAAAATAAATACACAAGAAAATATTCTTAATGTAAGCAAAAGGAGTGTAGAAATACGAATACTCGCTTAATATTACAGAATTAAATCAATGTTTACATTATATGTTGTCAAAAGAATGATTTAGGTAATCATCTATAAATCTCCCAAAATGTGAAATAAAACAACAAATATACATGAATACTTATCTGTAAAGATAAATCATGTAATAGAGACTTACAAACAAAGCTTCTCCTAGGTTCAACACAGGTGGATGCAAAAGATTAACAGAGAGGGTTCTGGAGTGCCTTGCTGCACAAAAGATCAATCAAAATGGCCGATCTCGAACTATGACCTCACCCATGTGATTAAAAGTAACCAATAGAGAACAGGTACAATTAGCTGACAGTGATCTTTAAAACAACCACTAGGAGTCACTAAAATGCCCTTTACATACATATGGCAAAACACCTAGTGTGGCCAAAAATATTTACTTGGCAAAATATCTGATGCAGATTTAGATCCAGGTTTGTTCCAAAAAAGGAGTTTGAGTCTTCTGACTGATCTAAGAATATCCTTGTAGCTTATACTGTAGTAAGACCTTCAGGTAAACAGGTGGATAAGAAGTAGATTAGAAGTAGATACATTTTTTATGCATCATTTTTGATATAAAAATCTGTTAAAACCTTAAAATGTAATTCTTTAAATAACTCACAGCTTTTTCTATTTCCGTCTATGGTTTCCTTGTTTTGTTGTCCTCAGTGTTTGTATAAAACAATGCAAAAAGAGGAGAAACTCCTGAGAGACAGGTGTATTAAGGAGAGCAGAAAGGTCAGGGAGTGTGTTTGAGTAATCGTGTTTCTGGAGCTGCTTGAATCGAAGCTTCCACATACTCCCTCACTCCCCTTGAGAGTTTTTCACTTTGCAAGCACGGCACAGCATAAGAGCCTCACTTTTGCTCTATAATCTAAACATCCCATAAGTCCCCAGTCCTATCATCTGCTTTACTACCCCACACATACACACATAAGATAAAGTAGCAGTACAAAATTAAAAACTGTGATAAACTGTGACAAGGAAGGCGGGGATTTATTGTGATATGCATTAAAAGGCCACCAGTGCATTTCCATATTATGAAAACTTTCACATATTCACAGTATATACAGTATACAGCCATGCTATCATTCCCAGTATTGTATGCAGTACAGTTACATACAGTATAAACAAGTACACATGAAAATATACAGCAAACAAAACTAAATAAAATACAAAAGCAAAAAACAAAACAAAAAAACATAAAAAACTGAAATAAATAGTCATGAATAAATAGAGCAGAAAGCACAGTAGGTTAGTGGCTACTTACCCCTGTGCCCTGCAGACTTATACAGTATGAGAACAGTAGGTAATGCCAAACACCAACATCACACATGGCACAGATTTGATTCCAGCTGTTAAAAAGGAACAAAAGGCTGTTTAAACCTTATTGTTTTTATTTTATGTGACAGTATTGAGGTGGGGATTTGCAGTTCCACACAGCACCCTCCTGTCTCTTGAACCGCAGGTTTCAACCTTGCTCTTTTCTGTTGTGGTTGGAAACACCCAAAGTGTAACATGGCACCATTGTGACAACCAGGGTTTCCATCAGTGTATTTCAAGCCCTGCGGCCCGCCTAAGCTCTGAGGATTTTTAAAAAAAATGTATTTTAAGATGTTTTCTAAACTAAAATGTGTTACACATGTAGCATAGCTCCTTTAAAGAATAGCTCAGTGCATAGTCAGTGTGCAGTTGATAGAGAGAGAGAGAGAGAGAGAGAGAGAGAGAGCATGTGTAACAGTGAGGCTGCAGCTACTGGAGCAATCCGCCTACCATCTGAGAGCAGGCTGAGCAGGCAGAGTGTGGGAGAATTTCTGCTGAAAACAAGCACAGAGACCCGGGGAGACATGAGAGCAGCTGCTCGCTAACAGCTACGTGTGTTTACAGCAGAGAGCAGGAAGGAGGACAGACGTCTTGCTCTGCTACTCTCTGCTGCGACTCTGCTGTTGCTTTGTGGTCATGGAGCAGACACTTTTACTGTACAATTGTAGTGTCTGTTGTCTGACGTATTGATAACACGCTCAGTATTTTACAAATGAGTTTCTTCATTTGATGAATGTGGATGCTGATACACGTAAATTAATTAAATGGGTTCTATTTCTATAAAAAAAGCAAAGGATGGTAGAGATGATGGGAAACTAATGTAACTAGTGTTTGTCTGAACACTGTGTATCATCGGTAACACCTTTACACCTTGCCATCCCCTGCTGGGCTTGCCAACGTTTTAGCAGAAACCGTGGACATAACACTTTGTCAAACTCAGTAAGTTACCTTTCAAAACTCTTAAGAAGCACAATGTCTTAATCTAATCTGTCTCAGACAGAGCATGCATGCAACTTTGGGGAGCTAATATTCAACCATGCTCATTGAATAGTGATTTGCAGAAACTGTGCTGGAAATTCCAATGAATAAAAAGTGTGCAAAATAAAATAAAAACAAAGCAAAATGTTCAAAATGTCTTGCTTTACTTCTATCAGTTTTTAAGCACTACAGTATGTCACTTTAACCTTTCGTAATACATCACTTTAAATAATTTGAGTTGAATGTCTGGGATTGACATTCCAAGAATTCCCAACATCTGCTCTCATTTCCCAGCTAAGACACCTGCGAGAACGCAGGAATTTAGCGGGTGTGTGCCATGTACAAAAGACTATGTACTAAAATGAAGATGCTTTCTCCAGAGCTCATTAACCTACTATATAGCTATTGGTCATAGCTATATACCACCCTTAAAATGCCGTTAATATGGAATCATAACTGTATCAGATTCCCACTGCAGACCATTTGTGTGCTTAAATATTGTTTAAAAACCACAGTTGCACTTTCAGGCACTGTCTCAACAAACCTTCACCTTAATGAAAATGAAAGTAGATTTTACAGAAAAAAATATTACCATCAAGGTTTTTTCCACATTTCATTAGAGATATTGGTCTATAACGAACATTACAGAAAGCAGAATATATAGAATTGGCATGGCTTTAATTGATAGAGGCACACACAGTACAAAAATGTTCATGTTTTGCCTCTTGTGTTTGTCTGTTTTGTGTGGATTACATATTAAAATGGCTGTCAAAACACAACTTTTTGAGGCTGTAACATGTTAGATTACTTTGTTTTACCAATTGTAAACAGTGAAAATCTATGTAACGCCTTTCTAGTCTTTTGATGACTCAAAGCGCTTTACAATACATGTCAACATATGATCATCTGATGGCAGAGGGTTCTATGCAAGGTGCCAACCAGCTCATCAGGATCAAATCTAATGCACACTCAGACATTGTTGGCGCAGCCATTGGGAGCCATTTGGGGTTCTATATCTTGCCCAAGGACACGACATGTGGACTGGAAGAGCCGAGGATCACATCACCGATCTTCCAATTAGTGAACAACACACTCTACCTCCTGAACCACAGCTGCCCCACGGTGCATGTCAGTGAATGTTGTAATACATTGATGTGTACCGTCACTGACGTGCAATCGTGCACGTCATTGAATGTTGTAAGCTGGGGTTTCACTGAAACTCCAGTACTGATAATTTGTTTGCAATTATTTGTATGCAGTGTAATTTCTTTTGAGTTTATTAAATACCTGCAGTCATCACACAGCAGCAGGATCGATTCATGCATATTCAAATTCAGAGTTGCGTGGTTCACATTTTCATGCACGTGGCACAGCAACAGCAACTACATCTCTCAACAGCATTGTCAAGATATAATGGTAATTAATGTTTAATGTTTTTTCTAAATGCCAGACCAGTATGCTGTTGCACACAGATTCCAAGTTTAACAGTGAAACCATTTGTAACATAACAACTCCATCAGCTCTTTTTTTTATTTTCAACAGAAAATCAGACGATCAGTGTTTTTTTTTCACCTAAAAAAGAACCTTAAAAAGAATTGCTGTTCTGCCACATAAACTAATGAATATGGAAAAAAAACATGTAATTAGTTTCTTGCAGCTCTGTGTTTAAAATTAAATTTCATTTATTGAGAGAAATTCCAGGAAAAGAGTGATTTATTCCTGGGAAGTAATAATTTTAAAATCATGTGGAATCCTTCAACTCTATCAACAATGGCCAGATTGAGTATTTTGGTAGTAGGTAGTACTTTTGCTCGTAGTGCTTCTCTTTAACAAAGAGAGCAGTAGTTGAGTTCAATTGTTTAGAGCGTCCCTACTTGAGGCTGTCTCAGCTATACAGCACATCTCTACTGACCTCCTCTTGAAACCAGTGATTATTCTGGGTCAGACTCTCTTAAAGCTACATGCTGGAATTAATGGAACTGGGAAGGGCAGAGGACTGTTATCATGCCCTCATTTTCTCATAACGCTGCAGTTGAGGCAAAAAAAAAAAAAAATCTGCTTTCCCTCACTAATCCCAGAGGGGTCAGAGTCATTTCCATAAGATGTGAATGTATGTTTTCTGTAAGAAAGCAAGGCAATTACCAGTATATTAAGCATTGCCAATGATTGAGAAGGATGCAATTATTTACTGTGCTTCAGCCTTGTGGTTGATGTTTTTTAGAGGTCATTTTGGTCTTTGGGGAGATTAAACAGCATTTTCAGCTCCCTAAGGCTTCATGCACTTGTGATTTTACTGTGACGCTAATATGGCATGAACCCTTCTCTATTATTGAAAGCTTAGGTCTGTTATCATAGTGTGACAGTGTGTGATGTCATTTATGTACTGCATATTCATTATATCAGCTGACTAAGTAGTGATCTGTGGAGCAGAAGACAGATGTGTTTCCTGGACAGTGTATCAGTGCTCATGACATGGAGTTCACTTGGATATGTATATTATTTTCTGGGCTCAGCAATAATATGTCAGGTTATAAACATGTCTGAACTGCTGATGCAATAACAATGTCCTGTTGTCATAATCACATGGATGTTTGGGTAAATTTTTCACAATTCTTTTGTCTGGTGTAATGATTCAAGACAAATTTTAATGAAAAACTAACAAATTAGTAGTTTTGCCTGTTGTATTGCAGGACAGTGGAACATGGGTCATATATATAAAGAGCTGGAGCAAAACCAGAACTTCATTCAAAACATAATTAAAAATTACATTTGTAATAATTCAAATGACTAAGAAAGCCCTGGAAAACATTTCTTTAAACAGGGGTGGTTTTTAGTGGCATTAATGATCCCCATTCCACACAAGTCCAAGATGGTTGCAGACTGTGATGAAGCAAGCTGAGTCAAGCTGCTGCACATGCAGGTATTCCAGACCAAGCAGCAACAACCACATCTTGAAATTGAAGTCAATGCCGAAGTCGCTTAAGTGCAAGACCATTGACAGCCGCTAGGTGCTGGCTCCAAAAAATCCCTGGCTCCAACTGACTCCCGTTCAAAAAGCTTTGCTCATGACATATTGAGTCAATACATTTTTTCAATCAGTCATTATGGTCTCAGTCATTAACGTTAGGCCCACTAATAAGTGTGACAGTGGTCCGTTTATAAGCTATAGAGATGAATAGTAGATTGATTTCTGGTGTGTGGGCATTGATTGACAGCTGTGATTGACAGTTGTCTCACCTGCTGCTCTTTCTTGCTCCAGGACTTGCACTGACTCTGACTTTTGTTGCAATATTTCACTAAGTTTAATGTTACTTGATTACGATACCTGTCGTGTTAAGGTAAGTTAGTGTTAGCTTGGGTCTGAGGTAGTGAGGTGTGTTTCGAGACTCCTTATTTGGAAAGTCCTGGCTCCGAATGGAAAAGATGGCACTGACCGTAAGCAGCAACTGTGGGCTCCAAGGCAAATCAATGGGAGACATCATGCCTTGCTACGTCCATCTTATGTCCAGACATAGCTGTAATAATAGCAGTAAGACATTACACCTAAAGTTAGAATTGACATTAGAAGAGAGTTGGTGGTTTCAAGTTACAAGGATGTAGCAGGGTGCTGTTGCACTGGGATATTTCCATGGCAGCTGTAACTTTTTTGTATCCTAACAAGTTAATTGTTGTTTAATTTTATAAAGTTTACAAAGGTTTCAACTTATAATACCAAGTATTGTACAGTAAAAGTTTGGACATATTTAATAAGAAAGTGTGTCCGAACATTTGACTAATACTGTATATTAACATAAACTGTATTTATGTTTGACTATAGTATGGATATAAAACCCCATGAACATGTTTCCATTTTTCAAAAAGGAAGATATGAAATAAGAAATAAGAGATTGCACTGAGTTAGAAGCTGGTCAAACAGCGGATGGGAGATGACTTCAGGACTTCAGCTCTCATTATACATTTTTGCCATTTTTTTGCCATTTGAAAAGTATTTTTACTGACACCGCGAAATAGATTTGTCAGTATGTACATCTATATATATATATATATATATATATATATATATATATATATATATATATATATATATATATATATATATATATATATATATATATATACACACACACACATACATACATGCATATATATATACTCTTCTCTCTCACTCACACTCGAAGGACCATTGTTGTAATTTGATGAAGCAGTCAAATGCATCTTGCTTTGCCAGTGGGGTCCAATCTGCACTCCTGTGTGTGCTGCTCTCACAGTGAGTCATCTGAAAGGAGAAGTGTCCTTGTTCTATGGCCTGGATGTTATCAGAGAGTTTTTACCCCCCAGAGGGGTAAGACTGCCACACAGCTCCTTCCCTGTTCTTTCTTTTCTTTCTCCATCTCTGTTGCTGTCTTAGGGTAATGTAAATGCATACACCATACCCCCCCCCCCCCCTCCAATCTCTATTTTAAGAGTCTTCTCCCCAGTGTGAACGGGCTGTGCTCGAGGCTGGGAGAATCAGGGGAGGTGGAATGAATGGTAACACATTGTATGAGCTTTCACCAGCATCCCTCTGTATTTAGTGCATTATCAATCCATAATCCTTTAAAGTTGTTCAATCTAGCAACACAGCAACTGCAGATACTTACAAGTATGCCTCAAAGTCTATGATTTTAAAGAGAAGCATAACCAACCCACATATCCCCTGGAGGCTTTTAAGGAAAGCCATGACAGTGGTGTGTTTTTGCAGGAATAAAGGAAAATCTACAGACAACTTGGCTATAAATAACGTCTAATGCCATGATCTACATAGTCACTGCATGACAGCATGAATGTTTCCAACTGCAAACATATCTGATTGTTTAGATCTTGTCAAAGAAAAGATGAACATCATATTCTTGTGGATCTTGTATCTGGTGCTGCTTTATGGAAATAACATTTGCGATAACATTTGTTTGAGTAATTGCAGTTTATGCCGGAATTTGACTTAATTCCTCAGAATTGGTAAATTAATTTAATTACTAATAGTTTTGGCGTTGATCGTCTTCCCTATAACAGCAATATAACAGCACGATAACATGATGAGGAGAGGAGAGAGGAATGAGAGGTTTTTGTCAATAGTATGTTGATGATCTCCTTTAGACACTGATTTTAAGGTCAGGGTAACAGTGTCTGTTTAATCTAACCCACTGTGCTAATATGGGTGTGGTTATGACATACTGTTATTTCCTGTGAGTCCATAAAGGTACCAGAGGAACACAGGTGTGGCTGCCAGCCAGATCTAGAGCACCTGGGTCTGGTGCTCCCATAGGATAAAAGGCCAACTCCCAGCATTGCTCTGGCTCTGTCTCACCTGGATTCATCCCAGCCAGCATCTGCAGGCTTTTGCCTTTGTTGGAGTTTAGCTTTGTTTCCGCTTTACAACATCTTTCACCCTACTGCTCACACATCACATTTACATCACTGATGTTACTGACTGAAACACTCCACATTTGAAGTTATTACTACGATTGTTTACTGTACTGCAATAAATACCATTAATTTACCCCATCCATTCCTGTATTTGTTATGGCCTAGGAACCGGGTTATGACAGTTCACTGATTGATAATAAGCAGATGTTTATTTGAAACATTGCAATTGTCACCTTAAAATAACCTGTGTAACATCATAATCTGATTATGAGAAACATGGCTAAGATGTCCACTTACAGTACCATATAAAAAAGCTTATCATGGCATGTTACTGTGTTCTGATTTTCATCATGTTTTGCTTTATTAGAAATAAACTGCCACTGTCTGTCAACAGTGTGAACAAAGCCAGCATGTACACACAGGTGATGCTGACTAGGTAATCTTTACTGTGCTGAATACAGCAGTAGAATTTGTTTGCTCGGTTTATGGGTGTTTGGTTAAGCCTAGAGGCTCCAGTTCCTCAAAGTATTTATGATACAACAGTTCAACACAAAAGCACGAATCATAGGTGGAGACGTTCCTTTATAGTTTGCTCTTGAAAGGGTTTCTTGAGAAGTCACAGACAGGAAAACCTTCCCTTCTCTCAAAGAAAACATTCAACATATCCACTGGCAACTTACCAACATGTTTGCAAATCGAATGTGTCCAAGTATGTTATTAAGTATATTGGGCTTGACAGCTGTTGCTAAATACTGCAGTACAACTGCACATAGTTTTTCCTAGCTCAGAATGGGCCTTTTGGGGCGACTACGCATGACAGCAAGCATGATCAGTCCATGCATGGTAAAGGCAATGAGTCTGTGTTATCTCATTTGACAGAAATATATGCATTTTCCTGATATTTCTGACCATTTGATAAACAAAAATGTCCAAAAAGCTGTTTCAATTCATGAACTTGCCAGATCTCACAAGAGAATCAAGCAACCAGGTCTATGGAAACAAGCCCAAAAGAAGCGACTTGGCTCTCCAAAAATAAATAAATAAATAAAAAACAGCACAGGCGATCTTACCTAACACAATGTACTAGTATCTCGTCGGCCTTTTAAACAACCATTAAAAAATGACATATAATGGACCTTTGATTGGCCATCTCAGTTAATATATGGAAAAAAAAAACTTGTCTCTTGTCCTTGTCGTTGTTGTCTTGTCATCAGCTCTATTCCTCTGTGACGCACAAATCACACACGCACATAAATCACACACATACACACACACACACACACACACACACACACACACACACACACACACGCACACCCCTTAACTTTTAGCCTAGTTCTGTTCCTGTTTGTTTAATCCAAAAAAAGAAGAATTTCCCTTTTTAGCATCCTAGTCTGGCATCATGCATTTAAATAACATATCCAAAACATCTACTAAGGATTTTTTTAAAGATGTATGTTTTCAGACAGGATGTAATATAATGGTTCACCAGTTAGTGCGTTGTACAAGCACTAACTGGTGAACCACTAACTGGTATTTTAATAAGCCCAAATAAGCTACTACACTTTAGAAACAAGCCCAAAAACCACAACCTGCAACTACAAATATTTGTAAGCGACTTTACAGAAAAAAAGCCCAAAGTTGCTTATAGCTTAGCTTATAGCATTCAAGCGCAAGGATCGGCCAGGTGTTCATAGTCGTGTCGCAAAGCTGGTATTTCCTAACTGTGTGTTCAGTAGGTGTCTCATGTTGAGTAATGGGAAACGTTAATTCTGAAGTAAAGTTTGAGTCAAGTTAACAGTTTGAGTCAAGCATAGAGGCTGTATTATGTGTAGCTTGGAAAATAGTGATATGAGGCACTGATTTTTTCTTTCTTCCTAGTCAGATCTCTTTTCCTGAGACTGCCGCTGTGATGTTTGGGAGCTGAAGTGAGAGCTGGTGGACAGTGCAAACCTCCAAAATGTCCCGAAACTGCATTTTACATGGCAGACCTTGGTCTATCTGTCCTGCATTGCGCTGAGGCTAGCATGTGGTGGTGTGGTGTGCAGCAGCAGCAGCAGCAGCAGTCCCGGGAAAAGAGATCTGACAAGGAAGAAAGAAAAGGGCAAAATGAGATCCCTGAGCTGTCAGACAGCTCCCTCACCTCTAGAACAAGTAGGAGGAGACGGTGGAGAGAGCAAGTGAGACAGAGAGTCGGTGTTGTGCTAATTCTTGTCTCATTTGTGGTCTGATAAACAGTAAATTCATCAAATCCAGTGTCCAGAATTTTCCAAGCTACACATAATACAACATCTATGCTTGACTCAAACTGTTAACCCATAGTTGTTCAGAATTAATGTTTCCCATTTCTCAATGCCAGACATCCACTGAACATACAGTTAGGAAATAGCAGGCTAGCGGCATGAGCATGGGCGCCTGGCTAATCCTAGCAATTGAATGCTATGCAGGGCGTTTCTTGCTTAGAAAAGCAGTGGGATCCATAATAACGCTTGTCAGATGCATTCTCACCCACTGGAAATACTCCTTTTGGTTTAGATGAAGGGTGAAGGAGGCAGGACATGATGCAAGAAGTACACTGTGATTGTAATTCAGTAGTTTTAAGATTTTCACCAGAAATAAAGCAGCTTTTATTTTATGAGAAATCACAGAAAGTCCTCTCTCTACCTTCACAGCATATCATTCAGGCCCAGTTAAATCAGTGTAGCTTAGCTGGCTTATCCAGCACCAGCTGCATGTGTAAAATATAGTGTCTGAGAGGATAGTGGATGGGAGGAGAGGTGACTGCTGGAAGTCAAATGCGTCATATGCTCTGCTTGTTGAACAGTTGCTTAATAAATTGATATTAAACACTTTTGGAGACCATTTGAATTACTATTTTTTATTTTCAATTCTTATCATTTTGGAGCTGGTGATTTTCCTTTGGTGCTGGCTAAGACTACTTTGGGGAGCGCCAAAAATTCAATATGCAGTAAAAATCCCTCCTGCAGTATTGTTGTATCCCAGACAGTAATTTGCAGCAGTAAATAGATTTTCAAACTTGGCAGCTCATTAATTGTGCATTTGTGATCATTCCATCTCTGTGGTTGTTTCCAATGGCTGGACTTCAGCTTCATTTTTATACAAGAGGGATAACCAGATAACATTTTAACCACTCATCCATTGAAAAATGATCCCTTTATAAATGTTTTTATTAAGAAGTAGTAACAGCAAAACAGACTGAAAAACAGACTGAAAAAATACAATTTAGACGTAAATGATGATGAAAAGCCGTCTCCCAGTAGAAATAATGTACACTGACCTTACTGAAACATATCAATGCATGATGTGACTACCAGTTTATTTTGCAAGATGTGTCCCCTGAATGAGGTAAATCAAGTATTTGGGGGAAACAGATTTATCAAAACATAATGGGTTTCTGTCCTCAAATGTATTACTCAACTTACAAACATGCATATTGGGATCAAATGAAGCAATGGATTAATATACAACATATTTGTCTGTTTACATCCTTATATCAATGGAAAAATGAATATGATTTTATTCATATAACCAAAGACTACTTCAACTAGAACAGTGTCTCTGCCAAAAATTAGTGTCTGTAAAATTGTCTCTGATGAAAAAAACAAACAAAAACAGGTCAGCTGTGATAAGGCAACATCTAAGTAATTCACCTTAGAAATTTGGCCATAACATTTTTGATATAAATTTACTTTTTTATTTATTGTATATTCTAGTTAGTCTTCTGGAGTCCACACATGACATCGAACAAGTAAAATGTAATAAAGAAAAGTCAAGTTAGTGAAAACAAGTTAGTTACAGTCAACATGTACACGCTCACAGTCTCATTTTAACCTCTTGCCATGTCTGTTTGGACCCACCAGAGAAAACCACCCACTGCAGCTTGAAACTCTGTGAACTGTAGCTGGTAAACCTTTTCCCCAGTGGATCCTTTTTCTTTTCTCCAAGTGCCGTTTTTAGAAGTGTGTAGGAGAGACACGGATACCATAGTTCAGTGTGTAAATGCTCTATCAATTGCTAGTGCTACCCTGAATAAAAACACTGGTTATTTTTTGTCCTCTGAAATTGTTAACACAAGGGTGAATAGCAGCACCTTTCCCGGGGCAGGAAAAACCCCACTGAGAGGTTAAAAAATATAAACCACTGATTCAGTCTAAATTCTGCCTGACAGATAGCGTCTGCCATCACACACAGCTTTTCAGCAGAGATGGAGTCACCTTCAACAAGGTACCTTTCAGTGGCTGTGTTGGCTAGAAAATTATGTGTACTCAGTGGCAGGGCTGTCGAGACCACGCTGATAAAACTTCTATTGGTGGCAGCTTGGGGACGCACGATGAGGGGACTGAAGAAGACATGCCTTTTTCACCTCCCTCAGGTGGGAAGCCCATCTGCTGAGGCCTCACTTCTGCAAACTCCAAAGAAGTTCTAATTAAGACCTACTTCGCACAAGTGATCACAGTGTGATGATGACACAAGAAGTGGGCCAGAGATGCAGTACAGAGGATAATAATTAGGTGCAATATCTGATTAGCTGTAGAGATAATAGTTTTGTTTTACTGGGTCTAACATGACGCAAAGGATGAGTTCAAAGAGTCAGATAATCCTTCATTAGCCCCTTGTACTCTCCTGACAGTAATTTATATACACTATAAGGAAGGAATTTGCACTAAACTTTGACTTTTTTAATAGTCCCGATGTGTAGCGCTGCTTTAATGTATTCTTAACTGTTTTGCCACTTTTTGTTAAGCTTGACTTCTTATGATTACTAAAACATCGAGGCTCTGAAGCATTTTAAAAAAGCTTCTGAAAAGCCTTTAAAGTTGGCCTCATTCACAGAGACTATATCCTGCCCTTTGTTTCTTTGCTTATCAGTGCCCCACTGGCACATGGTTTGCAGAATTGCTGCGCATAATAGCCTACACAGCACTCAACCACTTTGATCTTTTCTGGGGGAAGAGCAAAATCATCAGGCGCTAGGCACTGCACGCCTTTTTCAAGATGCTTGACATGTTGGAAGCCCTAAGTATGTGATGAGTTTCCTCTTCTTTGAGAAAAAAACGGTGGCTATAAGTGGCCAAAAGCTTAACACATGCTTCCTGATTAGATAGATAATACTGATTTCATCTATATTTACAACTGCAAATTAATTTGGTCAGTCTCTGTTAACTGACAACGTTTCAAACAAAATACATTGAAAAAATGAATAATAAAGGCTGTAAATTATGTGTGACAAAATAATCTCAAAGGGCCACTTGCTGTGAATAACAGCACAAAAAACATTGAAAACATTGACCAGGAGTAAGTGGACAGCTAGAAAAAGATAAAAGCCAAAAAGAGACATTTTTGAGCAGAACAGAGACAGGGATGATTTATATGACCACCTGTGTCCCACGTTCCATACTTAGATCATATGATGACACCTGAGCCACATCTGAAAAAGCCAGTATTTGGGCTTTTGAAACAAGATAATCTAGTCACACACAGTGCTTTTGTGTTCAACTGCAAATAATGGTTTGTTGAATATAAAATCATCTTAAAGCGGAGAGGATAAGTCGATAAACTGATAGATAAACAGTCAACTGGTAGAAAAGAATCCGAAACTACCTTGATTATGATTTTTCCAGAAAAAATGTTAAACTTTCTCAGTTGTGAGGATTTACTGCTTTTCTTTGTCTCTGTAAACTGTAAACTGAATATCTTTGGTTTTGAGGCTGTTAACTGGACAAAACATCAATGAGAGGATCATTTTGGACTCTGAGAGATTGATATTTTTCTGTCCTTCTGACATTTTTTAGACCAAAGGATTAATTGAGAAAATCAGCAGATGGCTCTGTAAGGAAAATAATCTTTAGTTGCAACTATTACCAGCTGTACATACCTATGGAATCTACACTGGTGCATATAATTCAGTCTGTGTGTTTATGTGTATGCATGGTATAATGGCCTATATAGTGGATGAAAAAGTGGTTACTCCCTATGTGTGACTGCTTATATTAGCATTTGCACATATAAAGGTTAACCAATTTTGCATCCTATCATTGCTGACTTCACACATCATATGAGTCATAACAGCTAATACACAGAGAACATAGTTGCATTAGTACAAAGTGATATACAGAAAACAGTGTTGACTAGAAACTGTGACTAAGATGATGAGTAAAGCTTTGGTCATCATGGGATTTTCATGTCAGTAAACTAAGTTGTAACTTATGACCAGGCCTAACTGTACCAATTCATGCTCTTCCTGGCATTTAGAGTGTGATACAGAGAATCTGTGTTGTGAGTGCAGAGCAATAAATGAACTCTGAGGGGTTTTATCACACCCTGACAAGTCAGTCTTTCACATAAATTAACTTATTACACACTCAGTCATCCTCCAACTGCACAGTATAGACAGCTTTTTACTGCCACCCATTTCAATATCTCCATATGATACCCTTGATCTAATGTCACATACAGTATGAAGCAGAGTGAGAGAGAAATGCCACTGAGAACAAGAACCCTCAAACATTTCTCTGGCTGAATTCAAAGGTCATGAAAGAGTGAAAGAGAATGGGCTGAAAAACCCAGCAATCATACAACAGTGCAAACGACAGTAGAGCACTTCACATGTCAACAATCTGACGTGGGATGTAGACAACATCCTCTTATGCAAAGCAACCTATATCTTCAAGGCATAACAGCCTGTATGAATGGCCTTTTTTTATTAACCGCTTTCACCCTTTGCTCAAGCATTTGATTCAGGATTATGCTCTAAATCTTTTTTTTACAGACTTCAAAGGCTTCTCTTCATTCATTTTGGTCTTTTGATGGCATTATGTTGGTTGTGTGAGGTTTCCAGTTTCAAGGGCAGGTAAATGGTATTAAGTTCTGTTTGCAATGGATTACTCAGACTAATATTTTTTCTTGTTTGCACAGCAGTGCAGTGTGGGGTTTGAAGAGAAACATGATAGTAAATCAGAAACATGTCTACTTTGGTTCCAGCATTGGCGAGACAGATACTGTGTGCTGTAACTCTGTTGGCAAAGTCATGAGTAGTACTTTGCAAAGCTTATTTTCAAAGATTTTTATGTGCAAGTGTGTGGATAGAGTTTTTTTGGCCACAGGCATGTTGTAAACAAAGCTGCAGAATGTTATTTATTTTTGACTAACTCTAAAATGCAATTTAGCTGTATAAATCAGAGCTCGATTCATATGCCAATAATGTAATAAAACTGGAAACCCTAATTATATGCTTCGGACTGGTTCTCAAGCACGAAGATCATGTGTTCAATTTAGAGTTTCTGTCAAGGCCTAATCCCAATCCTAACCCTACTGACAGTGGCATTTATAGGAAGCTGCAGAATAAGTTGGAAATAGATTTACTGAATATAGTACAGCTTAAACTGGCACAGAGGAGAGGGAGAAGTCAAGCTTGGTGAACTCTCCACCAGTACTTTTTCGTGTTTGGGCTAAGAAGCATAATCCAAATATATTGCTTAGAAATATCACATCTTACATCCACTGGCTTTCAGTTGAAATTTAACATAGCTTGAGTTTGATGAAGGACGGCAAAGATTGGGATCCCAGACACACAGATGGACACATTCATTCACACTATATGTGTTCCTCTTAGTTCCAGCTTTCCAGTATAACTGAACCAGCATCATGGATGAGCTGGATCGGTACTATAGGTACACATATAAAAAAAAATATTGCGTTTGTGTTTTCATGGTAGGAGTCTGCAATACACAGATATTTTTGTTTTGTGAGTAGAATATCACGCTGCCTCTTTTATCTGCTATCTGTTAAGACTTGGTTAAAATCATCATTCCAGCAGCTGACCTTCAAACCTGAGTCCTCCAAGCCAACAGACAGGCCAATTAATAGTTTTGCACAGAGTAATTTCATTCCCTGTATGTCTGGCTCTAAAATGGGCTTGGCATTATGAGATCCAGGACTCGAAATTAGCCTGTTGGGTCACTTAATACTGCTGGAATAATGCATATAAAGTAGCTTACAGTCAACTTTAACTTCCCCCAGTCCTCCAATAAACATGTGCATTGGAATGTGCCCTCTTCTATCAACTTGCAAGTTTTCAATTTTTGAGCTGAATGTGTTTTTTTTTCCATGAAAATCCATCTGCCTGTATGCCCCACAGGGATTGCATGTACATTCACAATGCTCTGTGATGATAGAAATGTTAGGGGAGGGCAGTAGGAGCTCAGAACCAGGAGACGTCACAATCTCCACTAAAGGGATTCCCTGACATATTGTTAGGGCTTAACTTTATACTGAAGTTAGTAATGATGGAGCATGTGCTCATAAAATAGGACACCAGACACACATTCCCACCAGAAAGCAATCTGGTATGTTCACGCTGTGAATACTGCACTTTATCTGCCATCTGTGCAGTATACTTTCAGATTATATTTTCATTATGCGGGATGTCAAAGAATATTAGAGAATCCCTCTTAGATTATGAAACCACAGGTCTTAAAAAATATTATGTGCCGCTTTATCTGTAGCATATGCTGACCTTGCTGGAATCACAGTATATAAATGGTATGAATGTTATTATGTAATTATACTCCATGAAAGATAATCCATTTACTATCATGTATACATTAAAATCATCACATTCCAGAGTTTGAAACCAACAAAGTTTTGGTATTTTAGCTAAAAAAATATGCTTATCCGGTTATCAAAATAGTTGCCAATTAATTTTGTGTTGATAAACTATATCGATTAAACCAACTAATTATTGCAGCTCTAAATTGTTTATCAATTGTTTAGCAATCTACAGCTATATATTACAATTCTGAACAAAAGATTAAGGCGCAACAATAATTAAAAGACGATAGGCAGGGTTAATTTTTTATGTTCATCAAACAGCTGATTCATGTGGTGTCTACTGTGTGGCAGCCAAAAAACTACTTCAGTGAATCAGGTCTTTTATATTTAAATTATTCAGTAAGATTTAATAAATAAAGCACATGCATCTTTAAATGTGGTTTTATGTTAGAGTTTCACATCAGGAGCACTTAATTTCTCCATTATAGTCTCTGGATTCTCCCAGTAAGCAATTCCTCAGCTTTTGTTCAGTCCAAACGTAGCAACCTGAGTGTCTGACGTCCTCTTTCTTCTACAAATCAATTAGGCATGATGGAGTAAATCAGCTAACTAAAATCTAAATGTGTCAGTGCTACAACAGACAATCAATAGGCCAACAAATTAGGAAAGGAAATGACAAGTAAGCAATGTAAATGTTACTGACTAAAAAAACATTTTGGTAATTTGTGTACAAATTCATAAATATATGCATTACTTAAAGAGAAAATGTTGAGAGGAAATTATATACTCACTTCATGTTTTTTTATATTAATTGTTTAATTTAAATGCGTTAATTAACCACCTCAAACTGTTTTTATACTCATTAATCAATAAATAATGAACCACAAAGCAAGTCTATAACAATTAGGTGGGACAGTATAACCTCCATAAGAGTTTTGATATGATAACAGATGAAGTAAATAAACGAATAATGAAGAACAAACTAGCAGATTAACCTGCTCTATTAGAAGGGAGGAACTACTGAGCATAAGCTGGCCAGAAGTTTTAATATTTTTGTACATCTTATAATCATAGACTGCTTGAAAACATTGGTTCTGATTATGATACTGAAGATGATGTTGGAGGAGCAGTAAAAACTACTATAGAACAAATTATATAATAATAATAATAATAAAATATAATAATAATAATAATAATAATAATAATAATAATAATAATAATAATAATAATAATAATAATAATAATAGGTGTTCTACAGCACCAAGATTCTTCTCTCTCTCTCTCTCCGATGTGTTCAAGAGACATTGTTTTGACATTTTTTGTTGAAAATGATCATTTGCATTAGTGTTACTCTTCATGTATTCAGTATTAATTTTTATTTCTAATGAGAAAACGCACACAGTTTTCTCTCCAATTAGTCCCCATCTTGAATTTCAACATCAATGATTCGTGGTCTTTATTCACCGGTCTGTATCTCATCACACAGAATGACTCTTTTAGAAACCTTATGACACAGGAGTCTCCTCTGTTGCCTTTTGTTGCCATCTGCACTCAGGCTTCTCTTCCAGGCTCCTCTGAACTCTCCCTCATTGTTGTGACCATGTTCAAACCCAGAATGGCAAAAAAAGGTGCTTAACAATCTCTCTCATTAAAGATTCCACAAATTGCATTAATTTGGCTGGAGAGTTAAGATTTGAGTGTGTTGATTGAGAAAGTGCCAGAATGTCAGTCTGAGGTCGAGGCCATAGCACTCATAAGACAAATTATTACCCATATTTTTAGCTTTCAATAATGCGCTGACCTTGTCACTGAGCTTTCATGACCACATCAGTCACCATTTATGGCTCAATTAAAATGCCATTCTAAATTATCTATTAGTTAGTGGTTTGCAGTTTCCCTCACAACTTAAATGAAAGGTAGGGTGAATAATAAAAGCATGGTCCAGAATCTCAGTGTTATTATCTACAAAAAGACTGACTGAATATATTTTGAATGTTATGTTGATTTGCAGAATATAAATTTAGCCTCATGTGAGCACAATTCAACATGTTTTAACTGGTCAAATATGTAAATATATTAAATTATATTTTGGAACTACTCACTACACCACCAAAGTCAGTGCTGTGACGGTAACATAAAAATGAAATAATGGTACTGTGAACAGAATATGATGGTCGCTAATTGTCTTATTTTTTCCTTGACAAAGAGAAAAACAATAGCCTGTTTAACCAGGGCAGCAGGGCATGCAGTGGTTCAGAAGAACAGTGCATTTTTGAAACAGCTGGCTTACAAAGTGCAGCCTGTTTGAATGGTAAATTTTATTCCAATTAAAATTGACATATCTATGAAGTGGAAAATGGCCAAAAAATCGATTGCAGAGGTGTTATAATCCATCAAAACTTCATGAAACCTTTCATCTGGCTTTGTACAATCTCCACTCTGACACAAGACACTATAATGTGGATTTTCATGTGAGTAGAATCACTTCAGACCAGATCACATTCTCAATAGAAGTCAAGTATCTTGTCAAATGTCCCTACAGTACAGCTAAAGTTGTTAGAGACTTGTAAAAACATAACTTGGTGATTCTATGATCGACAGATATCTTTGGATTGCCTCTGAGATTCGATGAACCCATTCACACTTTTCCATCTATCATCACCTTTGTGATGCCTCCAAAATGAGCGCTCTGTGTGAGCTTAAATTGGCCAAGGACAGCAGAGATGAAAGATAGCCCATAATGAGGTTTCTCCCTTAGGAATCAATGTGTAGTCTTGTCCCAGGGGCCACTGAAGGTTGTCTGTAAAATCAGTCTACGACAGGGTCCTAGCCTCAACAGGCAGCCTATCTATCACCTTGCTATCTTGTTGATGAACAGGACTGAGCTTTATACATTAACAAAGGACATTTTGGGACATACGTGGGTGATGAATAAATTAACGCAGTAGCCGTATGGGTGAAGATTTCCATGATATACTTGTCATGCTGTGTCTACTGCCAGCATTGCGTGTTACCTCCCCGATCATTGCACTGCATAATCAAATTGCCCTTTGGGAATCAGATGACTTTGTGTCTGTGGGAGATAATGCAGAATATGATGATCAGCTAAACCAGGCCTGACCTTGTGTGTCGGTGTAATCATCCCTGGATTGATATGAATCTGTAACATCAAGGATAAGTCCTTACTGCTTTTGACAGCTGAGAGCAAAGAGAGCAAATCCATAATCTTTCACGTTTTACAAAATTTACTTTGTGTCTGACCTTTATACTGTAATTCGAGAGGCTGTCTGTGAAGCTAATTATTATTGAAGCTTAATTGAGTAGGAGTGTAAGAAGTTGTGGAGTAGAACTTTGGAGGGTGAATACAGATGTGAATCTTTACAATAGACCATTAAGTTGAAAGTGGGGGGTGGAGGGAACCTGATTTGTATGGCTGGAACATGCAGTGCACTGTGTCTGAATCTAAAACAGTTTCTCTCATTTACTTTCTCCTCTCTCTGCAGTCCGTCTGCTTTGAGGCCAGGCAGCTGTGTGGGGCAAAGGGTGTGGATCCTGCTGGCCATGACCCACCTCACCCTGGACTTCTCTGTGTGCAGCCCCCTCAGTCAGGGTCTGGGGATCAAACTCATGCCCAAACCGGTGCCTCGCTCCCGGCCTCGCTGGCAGCCCATCTGGGAGACACCCAACAAGCTTCACTGGAGAACAGTGAGCCCTCTCGCCCGCCGCCTCCTCAACCCTATCCCTCCACCACAAGACAATAGGGCAGGGATAGGGCCAAAAATGAAGGGTCAAAAGCATCGGAAGCCAGCACATAAAGGACAAGCAGCATGTAAGGAGTGCCGGTTAAGATACTCTCAAATGGAGACAGGTGATCCTGTAATCGCGGAAGCTCCTGCAGCTTTATCCAGCGGGAGCAGAGGAGACACAGTGAGGTTGTTACTTAGAGCCAGGAGGCAGCTCAAATGGGACAACTATGACAAGTCTCAGGAGGGCCGGACTACCACGGTGGCCGGATTTATCGACTGGGGACCCACAGGTACAGATAGTATAGATGACGATAGCAAACCGGAGCCCAACATTACGCTGTCCACCAGGGTCTCAACTACCACAGTGGCAACAACCACTAGCACTACAACCAGGCTCTCCCAAAGGACGTTCACTGTGGTGACCACACCAGAGCCCAAGAGGCTAAGCACCACCAAGGCCACTAACAACGTCGGGGAGACTGCCAAACCACCAAAGCCATATGGAGACCCACCAGGTAAGATGTATAAAACAGCTACATCTAGTGTTTTTTACGAGTGAGCGAGCTAAAGATGTGTTTGTTATGTTTTTTTTATTTCAGTAACACGTTACAAGCTCATAGGTAATTTCATGTCTTCAATACAAAACAGATCCGGTGCTTTGAGGGTGTTCCCTCAAAGCCAGCACTGTCCAAAGCTGTAGCTTGGGTTTTGTTCTGCAGGTTAGCATTTAACAAAACACTGGCTCACTTTGCCTTCAACCAGAGACAATGAAAAACTTCATGAAATCAATACTGAAAAGAAATAAGAAACCTGCATGGCACAGAAATGAACACCACTAATTAATTTCTGAGTGGCATCTGACATTTGTATAGTACCTGTGAAGCATAGAAATATAAGTGTACTCATAACTAGAATAAATTGAGAAATGGGCTTGTAGGCTAATGCAATTATACCACTTGATCCACAGAGTGAGAGATCAAAACAAAAAGACTGGATAAGAAATGTCAAGTTTTTCTATTTTGTACCAAAAAAAGCATCAACTGAATGTGTGCCTTTCATGGAAGCTGAACAAGCAAACTGAGTATGCAGTCCTGTGTGGATGAATGAAATAATATCACTTTAAAGGGAACATGGGTCACACAGGGGCAAAATTGTCAAGCACCACCACCATGGAGATCCAGGATTTGATTGCAACTAGCAGTACTGACAGCTTGGTTGTGCACACCAAAAACAAGAGCAGTTGACATGTGTTCACATGTGGGAAGCCAGTGTGGGATTACATTCTTATCATTGCACTACAGGCTTCTACTAGATGGTTTAAGTGACTTCATGAGGGCGGGATGCAAGGGAATAGAGTGAAAAATCATTTTGCCTCATGAAAGTTGCACTTATCTGTTAACTCCCTCCCCATGTCAGCGAGTACAAGGACCACATAGTACAGGGAATTCCAATTTGGGGAGAAAATGGGGCTTAAATAAAACAAAAACAAATTAAATTCCCCAATTCTAGTCATATCTGTTTTCTGTAATGATAGTGCAAGCCAAACTCTTTTCACTTTCCCATTAGTGCATGAGTACTCATCTGTAGTAATGATGTGCTTTTCATTAATTTTATATTACACCTTGAGAAAATATGTCATCTGATTCACAGAGAATGTCCTTGACCATACTGTGGTCCTCATACTTGAAATATTGTACATGGGCATATGTAATTTCTTGGTCAGTCCCTCTGTGCTGCCGACACACAAACCTCCCAGCCCAGCATAATAGATTTACCATTTCATTAAGTCCATGAGGAATACTGCTTTTTAAATGGACCATACAGGTAGTCATAAAAAATAAGTCATGTTTAACAACTTATGAATAAGTACTATGTTAATTGAAGCTTTTCCGTTTGGTGCATTAATATAAATGTCATAAAATTAGGGAGTGAACAGTAAGGGTGATCAAAAGTCCTTCGCCACTGCCTCAATTAAAATGAAAAATGTCCTAAGGCACAGATGACTGTATGCTGTAGATGTCCTGCTGGTAGAGAATAGCCTTGCACAAATAACAAAATAGCTATTCCAGCTCAATCAAGAAGTCCAGACAAATATAGAAGACAATTAATTTATAAGTTGCACCGGTGAGGGACTTACAATGATGACTTTATCAACCATATAAGTTTGATGAAAGTTATGTTGCACCTCCAGAGTCTGTGGTTCCACTTACATAAAGATGAGTGGTTGTGATTGAGCTATACAGTATCTCCTGTATTCCTATTATAAATGTAAACAGCACCAGTTCCTCAACTGGGACCTCTGGGAAACTCAGCTCTCATAGCTAATATTACTTTGTCCTCTGAGTACTGGCAACATTAAAAAAAAATAGGGAAACACTCAGTTCTGATGCCAGGACTAAAATGACTGTAGAAATAGGCTTTAATGTTAGTGGTCTAAATATATATTGTGCTTTGTGACTAAAATATATAGCAAATGTGAAATGAAATGGCAGTATGTAATTGTCTTGTCAGCATTGTTATGATCACTTCATTTTGACTTGATTGGGGGAGGTGGGGTGGGGGTTGAGACCACCTGTGATTCAAAATTGTGGTTTGATATTGTATCCTGGAGGAAATCAGTCACCACTAACTAAAAGCTGATGAGAGAAAGAAAAAGCTCTGACTTTTCCAGCCGGCTGCGCATTATTGTATCAATAAGCAGACTGCGTCTCATCAGAACAGATGAATAGAATCACTTTTCAAAGCAAAGCCCAGGTACTTAACTGTTGTAGAAAACTTTCCTTTGCCTTCACAACACATTAACCCATGTCTGCCTCATATTAGCCCCAAGGCAAGATATAATTAACCACACAGTCAGCACGGCACTGGATTGCTGATGAAATGAAACTGTTACAGGAGAGGTGTTTCTCTTTGTCTCTGTCTCTTACTCATATCTTTCCTACTTTGTCTTTGAGGATGTTTATGGATACATTACATTCAATCTTAACCTGATTAATGAAAACCTAGATGAAGAAAAGCTCATATAAACACCTTTAAGTGATTATCTTAATTGGAGCAAGATGATTATCTGAGCTCACATAACAATTTAACACCTACAGTTCCGCTTGTGTCTTGTGATTTATTACAGCATTTATTCAATTCAGTTCTATTTAAAAATAATTTGTCCCTCAATGGGGAATTAAAGGGAAGTGGGTTTTTTTTGCAAAGAACTGAAGAAAGAGGACATATGCACATTGTTCAAAACTCATACATATTGCATAATATAAAGATACATATATGCTCTCTACACTTGGAGATCTGAAGGTTTTTTCACTCTACAAGAAGAGAGAATTCTTAAATTAGTTATTTGAAGCCTTAAAGGATAATTCCAGTTTGTTATAATTTGGTTCTTATTTTTGCAGTTTTAGCCATCACTTCTGTTAGTTAAGAAAACTTTGTCTACTCAACAGTGTAAATGTAAGAGGAATTTTATGTTTAACTTTAGTCTCCTCAGGACATTATAGTAGTATGTTAGTTCTTAACAGAGTTACATATTAGAATTTAAATATAAACATCCTTTTACAAGTGTGATTCAGATTTTAGTGGGTGCACAGTAAATTCATTAAATAAAATAAGTGTCTCTGTCGTCAGTCAGTAAGGCTACAGTGTTACAGCTCATCCTGTGTCAGTGCTTAACACAAAGGGCTGCTTTGACACTGTTGAGAAATGTTTTCTGTGCTAGACCAACCAAAACGAGTCTGGCTCATGTCCAAACAGATTTAAACAGGCGTATCAACTTCAATTTAAGGCTAATTGTGAGTGTAGGAGTTAGACTGGTGCACATCATCACATTGTCATGACAATTTAGATGTATTACGCTGAAAAATGCATAACTGGTGTAAAGACCATGTGTATGCATTATAGATGTCTGCTTCTGTGCATGCATAGAGTAGTTCTGCTTCTACAATATGATGAGATATAAGGTATGTGCATTTGGCACCCAGCTGTTTGGCTATGTGGCTTTCTCTCCATTGTTGTGTCTTGTCGTCCTCCAGGCTAACCCTCGCTGTGCCCAGTTAACTGTGACAACTATCTCAGGTGAATGATGTAAGATCTACTTATTTTCATGGAAACGCTCACACATTCCAATTTTATCATTTCAATGCAAGTGAGGCAGGGTGCAAAACATGCAACTCCATGAACCCCAGGTGATCTGTGCCCATTGTGAGGGAAAAAATATAATTTGGGACACCTTAGGTGGCAATTTAATGCAGCTTTACACATCTTAGCATGTTAACCATCTAACAGCTAAATCATGCTACATTGAACATTTTCTTTAAATACTTTGGTATTTCCTGACTCCCCACATTCCTTCGGTCTCTGTCATCCAGAATCTCCAACACAAACACCTCAGCTCAGAGTAAAACCTCTGAAAGAAACGAACCCAGACACCCTGACATCCACAGCATTTTCAGCTAATTGTAATTTAAAGAGTGGACGTAGAAATGACATTTGACTCATAAGATTTATTATTATTTAATTATGGATTTAATATTTCCAGTTGGTTAATTATTTTGCCTTTAAAATGTTAAAAATAATTAAAAATAAACATCACAAGTTACCAAAGCCTGAATTAATATATTAAAATTGCTAACTTGGTTGGATCAGAAGTTATTGTTTTTTGTTTTTTACAATGATATGAAAAATCTGAAAGAAACTGCGAAATGTTTGACAAACATTTGAGTATTTTGTACTTACTTTGTACTTACTTTTGTACTTACTAAACCAATTATCAGCTAATCCAATACTCAGATAATTATTTCATCCATCCTTCTGTCTGTTTTCTGTACCTACTTATCCTGTTCAGGACTGTGAGGATTGAACCTTTCCCAGCTGGCATCGGCCAAAATTTGGAGTCTGTTTTTTTAGTGCCAACGCAAACTGGATCTGACCTATTTGTGTTTTCTTATACAACTAAATACGAAGTTTTTAGAGCAAATTCTTAACATGATTTCACACAAAGGCTTCAGCCACTGCAGCTCAGAAAATGTATTTATCACAATCCAGTCTCAAATGTGTAATAGCTACTTTGGTCCACAGTGTAAAATGTATTTGTTTCACAATAACGGCTCTGAAATCATGAGATGCCTACAATTTTTGTTGTTGTTGTTGTTGTTTTTGGGTATTTTTGGCCTATTCTTTTCTATTATGTCTGTCATGTGTTTGAATCATTGTCTTTGAGTTATGTAGTTATCTGAGCTGTTATGTCATTTGTGTTATTTAATGTAAATGTTTGATGATGTTCTTTCAATAAAAAACAGATTTGAGTACGCTCCAGGAATGACATGAATTTGAAATCCAAAATTTGAAGCTTTGCAATTTGCTGACTGGAAGTATTTTCCTCATTGTCATCGTGTTAATGTTTTCTTTTAATTATATCTTTAATATTTCTCAACACAAAAATACAAAAGCGTCCTTGATAAATCAACAATATAATAATGTGAATGCCATCAGTTCAAGGGATCTCTATAACAGTTGTTCCCATGTCTGCAGGCCCTTTTGTTGCTGACTTATATGCCTTCAAACATGCGCAAAGGTCAAAGTTCAAAGGTCAGTATTTCAAAGCAGGAGCCATGTGGAATCTTCATACTGACATATGTTATTCTCAAGGTTGAGACCTTTCCGATGATGTATTTGGTTTAGCTCTACGACAAAGATTTAATTTTCTCATTTCAAGGACACAAATATCCCAGACCTAGTTTCAGAAAGCAGTTTAAAGGCTCAGTATATAAAATGAAGCTTTTTGTTTGTTTGTTTTTTTTGTTGTTCTCTGGACAGGAAAATTGATTATATAACTCCCTCATCAGTGCTAGTCACTCATTGACATGCAAGAGCTGTCCACAAACTGAGACATGTACTGTTCCCTCTAAATGCATTTTGATGCACTGTGCAGCTAACTACTCATTCTTTTTTGTTATCTGTTTTTCTTGGAATTTGTATGTTATTATTTTTTTAAGGGAATTTTTAGATGTACAGTATATCTTTATCCTCTCTGTTGTTCTTGCACTACTGTGGGCTGGGAAGAACAGCATTTAGTTTTTTTGTGTATGAAATACACAAGAAAATAAACTGTGAATCTTGAATCTTGTTTTTTCTTTTTTAGTGAAAATAGCAACAAAGGAAAGGCTCTGGATGAAGCCCTGAAATACCTGAGTTAGGGTTTGTGTTAGGACTGAAAAGACCAAGCAGTTACCATTCCCAGGTCATCAGATACTGATGCATGCATCAACTACAGATTACACAATTGGAGATTGTTTGTATCTTTCTTATGCTTGGTTTTGAGATTTTATCTCAGCATGACATACAGTAGTCCGTTCAATCAGAATCTGTTTTATTAGCCAATGCAGCATACAAAGAACGTGTCTTGGTGTTTGCTCCCAAAAAATGCAATTCAGTAGAGTAAAAAAGGCAAAAGTAAGGTAATAATAATTATGATAAAATAAAGAAAGTAATATTAAAATTAAATTGAAAATTTAAAATCTATTCACAGAATGGAACAGTAATAGTTTTGAAATGGGATGTTAAAACTTGAAATGAAATATTGACTGTACATAGGAAATATGGACAAAGAAATGAAGTGCATGAAATACATGAAGTTGACAAGAGCAAAAATTAAATGTGACATGTGCATAAACATTTGAATTATGTAACAGTTGAGGTTGAATACAATGCACAATCTCAAGTCCAGTTTGATGAAATATATAAAAGTGACAAGTGCAGGGATTAAATGAGGGATGTGAAATGTAAAGTCCAGTTTGATAACCCCGTCTTCATCCTGTTTATATGGCCATGGTACAAGATTTCACACACAAACACACACGTGCGCGCACACACACACAAACACATACTGGAATGCGAAGTGCCTTATTAGATGATGTGGCTCAATATTAATTGAAGAAGACTCTATGTTTCAAGAAAGATGAGTTCATATTAAATATTCTCAGCCAAATATTCTTGGAAATATAAAAGTAAATGATCAACTTCACCTTTTACAATCACAATCTATTAAATACCTTTTTGGATAGTGGCCTACCGGCAGCAATTTGACATGGAATGAAGCCCACTGACAACCCCAAACAGCAGTCAAGTGGTCCACGTTCACCCACAATACAAAGCCTTTCCTTAGCCTTCTGCTATCAAAAACTGACAAAAGAACCTTTATTTCTCAGAATTGAAGGAGAAATTGTTTAAACTGATGGCTTTAACATTAACCTATCATATTGTTGATTTATCAAGGACACTTTGGTGTTTTTGTGTTGAGAAACGTTAATGATATCATTAAAAGAAAACCTTAACACAGTGAGAGTGAGGAAATTCTTCTTCTCTCGTCAGCCACTGAACAAAGATGAAAATAACATTTCTCACTAGAAATGTCATCAAAACACATTTTAATTCTGAAACGATCTCTAAATATTGCAATTTTCACTGAGAATAAAAGGAATGTCTGCCATTTTTTCTTTTTGTTGTTGTTTTTTCAAACAGAAACTTGACAGTCATGTGACATGGAGACAGGACAATAGAAAAGAATAGACCAAAAAAAAAAGTCTCACAATTTCAGAGCCGATACTGTGAAACTAATACATTTTTCACTGTGATTTTGATGTGAGACTGAGATGTTTATCATTGCTTGTCAGGCTCTCAGTAACAGTGAGATTACTTTATGTGTGTTCACCCCTGCAATAAATGGGTGCCATGGACTAATTCACTGTGACTCATGAATACTGTAGGCAACCAGCACAAATGTAAGCCATTAGTGTGCTTTGTCTCAGTTGTGTATGGCATGTGTGTATCATGACCATAATCATCTCATGCTGAGTGTGCGGGGGTGTGCGCACATCACTGTCAAACATAGATGCCTTTGTGTAAGTAGGGAGAAAGTAGGAAGGGCAATGACTCCAAAACGCTCTTCTCACATAGAAGTAGATATAATGAGTATTAGTCTGGATCTTGTTAGTTAGACTTTGGTCAAATGTAACCATTGATACACAAAGTGATGATGCATTTTTGACAGTGTATAACACCAAAAAGAAATGGAGGACTGCAAGCTTCAGAACACACCGGAAAAGTTGTCAAAGTTGCTTGCCTCCTAAAATTAAATGTCTCCTCACATTATGTCAGATGTTCTTCCTGCACAGTAAACACACACACTGAAACACAACAGACAGAAACATCATCTGCAGTCTCCTCATTAACTTCTCTGTTTTTTTCATTGTGCAGAAGAGTTTTATTCAGTCATTTAACAGTATGATCATCCATGTGATACCAGCTAGGGCTGTAATGACACATGGCGACAGAGAAAAAAAATGCTTTTCATTTGGATAATTTATGCTTCCTCTCATCATCGCTCCTCCATCCTCCAGCCGTGATCCGGAAATCGTTCTCCTTTCACCATTATCAAGGATGTTCCAATTGCTTAAATGCATCTTAGAGGAGATGAGGAGAGAAGAGGCTCCTGGAGGAGTTTAGAGCGAGGAACCGCAGGTGTTTCCTCTACGGAAGTTTTTTAATGGACGGCAGCACCTCTTTGATCGAATGTCTTTATTGATTGACGAGACAGTCAAGAGTCAGGCTGTTCTTGTTATACAGCAGAACAGGAAAATTAACTGTGGAACAGGAATGATGGTACCAACAGCAGCTTTTCATATTTATTCATTAAATAAAAATTACTGAATCATGAGTCAATCATAAAAAAAACACTGTAACTTTTTTTTTCTTCATAAGCCAAAAGGCTTCTCCTTTCTTCTTTTCCATTTCAGTACATCTCAGCTCCTTCAGGAAAGTATGATGCTGCACAGCTGTGTGTCTCCTATAAAATCATCCTGAGCCTGAAAGGAACATCAGACTTTCACAAACCAAATAAGCAATATTTTATTTAAACATATTCTGTAGGGTACAGCTGTTTTCATTGCTCCTTTACGTCAATTCTGTTCTTTCAGTAATTAACAGAATTAAATTGTCTTTTTGTGTCTTAATTTGTGGCAGCCAGATGCTGCTATAGATGTTTAATCAAATGACAAAAAATTGGAGCATCGCAGGTGTTTTCCTTCCGGCTATCACTATGCAGAAATTAAGTAACATTTTAAATTATTAATTAATTATACATGAATTTTAAGTTTAAAGTTTAAAGGTTACTTAATAATTTCTACATAGCAAAAGCTGACATCTCCATATTTGACAGTTGAGATGAGTAATTGCCGTTGCTTCAAAATTCTGTTGCAGTGAGTGAGGACGTCCCGCTTTATGGATTGAATTCATCTGTCCTCATGTCTCTTCCTCACGTCTCTCTCTCTCCCATCCTCGCTGGGAAGAGCTAAGAGGCGAGGAAGAGCCGTGAGTGAGGGCTATGTTTCTTAACTCCCACTCATTGTTGGCATCGATGGTGCAGGACAACAAAAAAGGGAGAATTTATTCTGTTATTGCAGAATATCCAACAAGTTTAGAGACTCTGCATTCAGATTTCCCTTATTTGCTATTTTAATGCACAGTTTTCCAGTTATCAATGTCATCTGTCAGCATAAGTCTCAATTGAGGTTTTAGATGGCTGTAACTCTGTAAGAAATAACTGAAATATCTAATTAATAATGGAAATTTAATGTGCCATTTCCTGACAGTGTACCACCACTGTGCGTAGTCACCATTAGAATTCATCTTGTGTTGTGTGGAGTTTGTGTGGATGCTGCATTTCTTAGGGGATGGCTCCTGTTGCTCCTGCTCTCACAGCACTCTGGCCATCATACAGGAGGTGTGAGAAGAGGAGGAGGAGTTGGGTGGGGGTTTATAGCTGTGGTGTCTCCAGATGCTCACTGATTGTTCCCGGTGATTGTGCTGCTAGTAACTACTCCCCCCTCTACTCCATGCAGATGGAGCTGTCAGCTCCATTATGGATATGAGATGATTAAAACTGCAGTCAGTAAAGCCACTACTGATAACTTGGGACTTGTCAGAGGTCTGAAAGTTGTAAGGTTACATTTAGAGGTTTGCGTGGAGTAAGTAAAGGTACCATGTGTTCCTGACAGACACAGTAGAGCCTTACACATTTGCCCTGTAGCCTCCTGAAACAGACAGATTTAGTGAATTATTTCAGATAATAAATGGTGTTCAGTGTAGGGGCCAGCAGGTATTTAAATTAAATATATCCATATGGCAACAATTCAAACCACATTACCAAGTTTGTGAAGGGAGTGGAGGATTAAATGAATGGAGTAAATAAATAAAATCTACATTGACTGTAGAGCAAAGTGAGCATGTAAAATGTATGTTAAGTGTCTCAGGAATCTATTTTTAAAGAAGCGAGCTCAGTGAACATTGTAATGCAGCATTTTGACCCACAGTAGAACTGTAGAGGCGTACAATACAGCCTCTTCAACAGTGAGAGACACACACAGAGTCAGAGAGAATCCACTTTTCCCAACGGTTACCATGGCAATCTAATAAATTTGCCATTACTCTCTGTATTGACTCTCAATAAAGTCGGTAAAAATGAATCTCCTTTTCTCAAGCGTTAAATATGGACTTAAATGCTGATGCCCTGTGACAGGCGTGCAGAGTCAAACCCCCTTACCCTGATTTACAGAAAACTCAGCCAAGAGGAGATGAAGAGGCCAGACTGAGCAGATGCTGTTTCACTTTCCGTTTCTCCACTGCTCAGCTCTTTCTTCATGGCTTGACACATCTGCCTAAAGGAAGAGAAGTGCAGATGTTGACTGATACACTGTTTTGAATAGTGGAGATTGTTATGTCAATCAGAAGGGATAGGGCAGAATTTTATTATGAGCCTTTTTCACTTGTGTGTGGATTCATTTATTTTAGATTTTGAGAGATTTTCTGTCTTGTTCAAAGATTACAGAGCATTACTTGAAAAGAAAGACCGAGAGAATGATACAGTATGTAGAAATATTGGACTCCGATCCAAAACATTGCAGGTGCATGTTTCCCAGCCCATTCACCTGCAAAACAATTCAGCTAAGCTTTGTTAAAAACTACCTCCTGCCACTGAAATGACAGTACACAGATTTCAGGATGGTTGATTGAAGCTGCCTTCGTAGCAGCACCATTATACACCGACCTGAAAATTGCAGCCATTTCCATTTGTCTGTTGTTAACAGGATGAGCAACTGTGTGTTCCACACTGTGCCTAAAACTGTGAGGCACACAAGACAAGTGTATCCTCTGGTGAGGGATGCCATCATAGAAGCTCTATACCCTGGATACCTTTTTTTGGGGCCATTTTAGCATTTGCCATCCAACCTGGTTGAATTATTCAGCAATGCCGTTGACATAGAGAGACAAGGCATGTAGAGTAATCGTTTCTGATCTCACCCTCTTCAACTTTCCCCTCCTCTCTTTCGCTCTGTCCTGCTCTTCTCTCTCTTTCTCAGCAACCTTCCCTTCTTCAATAAGTGTTTTAGATTGCCTGGTGACTCGGTGGAAATCAGCCTAGATTGACACTTTGACATCAACATTAATTGGCAATTACTTACTATCAGCAGGCCGCCTTTGACGGAAATCTTTCCCCAACCTGTCTTGTTCAGGTGTCTGGTTGTGGCAAAGACGATCTTGGAAGGGTCATGAGGTGTATTAGCGTGTATTAAATATGCCTGTACAAATGTGCATTGTGATGTGTGGGAGTGAGGTGGCTCAACCTCTATAAGCTGCAACTACATTTTACAAATGAGGGGCCTTCCCCACATTTTTCATGAGCTTTTAAGCCAACACTGTGTGGGTGTAGGCACCATTAGCCCTAAATGGCTCTTTGCAATCCCTGATAGGGCTTACAGTACCTCTACACAATAATGATCTGGTAGGCAGGTTGCTGTCTGTCATGGTTAAATATCACAAGTATCGAGAGCGATACTATTTCCAATTGTCTGTATATGTACAGGCAGGGTATAAGCAAACACATTACTGTTCTCTGGTGACTGTCTTCTACTTGATGTATATTTGAACAGCAGAGCTTTTTCACAGAAGACATTTTGACATGATTAAGATCAGGATATACTTTATTTGTCTCCATAGGGAAAAGCACATTAACACCAGGAAAGGCACAGGTGTAAATAATAAAATGAATAATGACTGAATTCCATTTGCCTGCTTTGGTTTCAGGGTCCTGGTATTGCACATGCTTGCTCACTGTCACACTGTCATGGTTTACTGAAGATTAGAGCCATTGTTGATGTTATTAGTAACACTGTGTGCTTTTCCCACAAAAACACTCTTTATAACTAATTAAATTATTATTTAATGAAAAGGAAAATCACATATTGTGGATTTATGTATATACAGTATATACATACAAAAGCTAATTGCTGGTTTGTTACTATATGAGCGACATCTCTCATATTTCACATCGTCATTTGATCTATTGTTAACATAAAAATATTGATTAGTACAGCTCAAGACATCCTGATCTGATTACAAGTTAGACTTCATTTTGACCTTACTTGAACAAACAGAAAGTCTGCTGTTTATGTCAAACTGTCACAAACTCATCCAGCTCAGCTATTAAGAAGAACTGGGTTCACGTCTATGGTCAAGCTGCACACAGTAATTCATGTTAGGAAGGTTCAAATGTGGTTAAGGATGCTGTTACTACATTTTAAATATTAATGTAATGATGTTTTTACTCTGTTTACTCTGTATTTTAAACAAACCTGGTTATATTTTCAGTTGTCTGCTTGACTTTTGGAGTTTGACTGCTGTGTTTGGTCATGTAGATATTTTAAACTGAGGCAAACATTGTATTACTAAAAATTAATACATATCTTTAATGCATTCAGCCTGAAAAACAACAAAATAATGTTATGTGACAATGGTAAAAACCATATTGATGAGTTTTCAAAGGTGTTACAAACCAGGCATTACCTGCTATGCCTGCTATGTTTTTGTGTCTAATCTTTCATTAAAACTAGGTAGCAAGGGGAGATGTCATTTAACCACCATGCTTTTCTTTGACATGTTCATCAAACTGTCATGGCCAAGAAAAAAAATCTAATTTATTTCTTGCTGGAAGCTTTGATGGGGGCTCAAATCCTGCTGCCATAGAGGTCACAATCTCCGTCCCCTCTTCTCTGTATCCTTTTCTGTCCCTTCCTTTTTCTGTCCCGTTCTCTCTCTATCTATCTCCTTCTCAGCCTCTCTTTGTTTGGCGGTGATTTGACCAAACAAAACCTAAGCAAGGTGACTGCCAAAGGTGATTTTTCAACCTGACTGCCAGGACACAATGAGTTTTAGATAGGCAGGCCAAATTTCCTCCCTCTAACTGGCAGTGCTGGATGAAAATAGAAATGGCCTCTGCACTCAGATTTGTCACCCATGTCATTATCTGCTCTATTATTCCTGCACCCTTAAGCATACTGCCCTGAAAATGAGGTTATAATGGACCTAATGTTGGTGTTTGTGTTGCTGGACCTCACATTTTTGTTTTCATTTGCTTCATTAAAGAGTTGTATAAGGTACATGTGCATATGTCTGGCTCCAAACAGCAGATTGAAGTAACTCTTTATGAGCTATTTGGACTTGAATACCCTGAAAACATTTAGCGTAGCATCAGTAAACTACACGCAGCATGCTCAAATTTACTAACTGAATCAATTGGATTCCTCTGATATAAAATCACAGGCTCATAGTGCTGCTAAACAGCATGTGTTGTGTCCACTGACGTCACATTCATCAATGGATTGTTGTGTGCACAATTATACTCATTTGTGGTATTACAGGACAAAGTCCAGCATTTGATTTGAAATCTCCTGCGTAAGAAGTACCCCCTTTCTCTCAGTGTGAAATGAAACAATTCTCAGTAGAGACCTTAGCTATTGATCAAGGTCAGGGGCAAGTTCTGTTATGCCTGAACTTTGACAGATGTTAATTTATAACTGACCACTTTGAACTTAAAAGTCTTGACGTCAGCTGCAGACAGGCAGAGGGGGAGATTTTGAAGATAGATAGTGAATATGAGGAAAATGACTTGCCAGATAAGTTAATGTGCCTTTGCCGTGGCAGGGGACTCTGATTGCGCTGGGAAGGTAAGGCTTCCCTTAGCCAGGCGGAGATATCATTAATCCAAGGTTGACCTGGCCTGCCTTTTGCACGGCCCTGCCCAGAAGTTTATTATCCAACAGGAGGCTGTCCAGGCAGCAGGCAGGCAAAGGAGAGGCCATGTGCTTTTCCAAAATGACCGAGCAGCACTTCCTTTTGAGCCTTCCCGAAGACAAATTGGCTTGAATCAGCAGCTAGGCAGCTGGCTGATGGAGAGGTGAGATGTATAAGGCCCACGTTGGCATTTTCATCATGACGGCTTTTCTTTTTAGTTTTTTTCCCTCCTGCAGCATGTCACCTGCTGCAGTGTGTCATTGTGTCCTAGTCACTCTTATGCTCTATCACTCACCCACACACATACACGACACACTAACCGTGCAATAGGAATGCACTAATCCTCACTTTAGACATGTACAGTACCTCAGTTTTGTTAGTGGATTACTGTCCTCTGGCTAAAGTGAGAGATCAGCACATGCGGGACTCTTTAGAGTGTAAATAAAAACAATGCTTTTGTTCATTAGTCACATAGAACAAAGGGAGAAAGCACAGAACATTTGGTTCTCATTCATATCTGCATGTTGGTTAAGATGCAGTACTTAAGCAAAAGGCTGCAGTGCCTCATTTAAAATATACTCTATATATTTTTATGGGTTTGCAGTGTCCAGACGGCTTAGCAAAACAAAGCTATAAACCAAATACCTCCAGGATTTAACAAAAGGGTGTGATAATGTGTTACATACATACAGTCTGTATGAGTTATTTTCTCAACCAGTGTCCCTCCTATCCTTTTGATAGCACTATAATTGGGTTTTAATTTTGTCCAATAATTACATTTTCTTAAAGCAGGCAGATAAGTACTAGTAGATCTTAAAAGGTCCAGTGCATCATGAATATTAACAGTCAGTGGACATGCACTTGAGAGACAAGTGAGCTTGTGACAAGTCCTGGCTGAAGTTACTCTTTCCCACTGTCACATATATACTGCAGTTCAGATACTTAGTATAGAGGCAGAGTGTTACCATAAAAACACACATCAATCAGTATTTTTATATTTACAATGGATCCAATGATGTATTATGTGAAAAATGTCATTTGTAGTGACACAGATTGATTACTTCTGTAGTTCATCTGAGCTCATAGCATTGCATTGCACAGCATTTTAGCCTCTTTTAGCTGATTGTTTTGTTGAAACTCAGCTCTCCTCAACCTCAATTATAGTCACAGCAGGCTGCTTGTTTCAATGAAAAACCTGTCTATTGCTGTCTATTCTACCTGTCTAGCATCAAATGGCAGGACTGACAATAGCGACTATAGCTGGTAAACATAGGAAGCATTTAGAAGCTAAAGAGTGTTTCTCTCAAGGATTGGTGGAGACCAAAACAAAGCTAAAAGTAAAGAGAATATTAAACTTATTTTCATCCAGTGACCCCAGACATGATTACAAATGAATATTCATTTTAGTGCTGAATGTGTAAATGGACATATACTTGTCAGATGTAGTGTTTTCAGTTGTGCTGCTGCTCCAAGGGGGCCAGAAAAGCATGCAAAAACACTTACTTGTAAGGTTTTAAGAACTGTTAAAATGAAAAGCCTTCCTTTACAATATGAATTTGATTCAGTTTACTATGCACAGCATACATTTGATGATACCGAACCAATGGTGTAATCTGACAGTGAGAAGTGCTAGCAGTGCTGTTGAATTTATTTTTTTATGAACATTTATTTGATGCAAGTTGGTCACATTAAGGTTTCATACTGTTCTGATTGTTATATCGCTCAGTTCTAGTTTCAACATGTTCAGTAGCTGTTAAGTCACAAAAAGGCTTTCGGCAAATGTTTGTTTATTTTGGTATTTAAATAGTTGATAGTATGGTAAACAATTACAGTGTCTTAATTTGTCCCTGTGAAGCCCTGAAGAATAGCATGAACAACACCTAATTTCTCGCTCTAACAAACCAGTTTTAATGCTTGTGTGTGTGTCCTTATTCATCTACCCTGCATTAAACATTCCTCCCTTTACTCTCTCAGACAACCTATCAGGATCACCTTTTGATCAAATATTGTATTTGATATACCATATCAAATAATCTTCTCTCTTAATGTTTAAATAAAAGCCTCAGGGCAAAATCTAGAGAGATTCTTTGAGGTGAGGAAAAACATACAAGCTCTTAGTGTGTGGGATTTCTTTTGGATAATTCATTGTTTGAAAAGTAATTAAAGCAGATCTTACTCTGGTATACATTTGAATAATACAGGCAAACAACAACCTAACATATATGAATTTCGGTTAATTTTCTTCTTTTAATGACATAAGAATAATAAGTTTTATACTTGGAGAAAACTTGGACTTGAACTTAGTTATCCATTACAGCTGGCTGTACTGTAATGGAATAATTCATATCACTCTTGAATTATGAATAGCAGTGGGTGACAGTGTCATCAATACTTACTGAAGAGCAAAATTACTCTGGGTTGTCATCCTCTACTTTTCTAGTGAGCTGCCCTTGATACTTTATATAGTGCTGTAGGTTTGTGCATTACAGAAAACAAAAGAGAAGTGTGGTGCACAGCTCTCTGCTGTGAACAAAAAGAGTGAAACCATTTCCTCCACAAATGACTGTAATTCTCTGCTCTTCTGTTTATTTCCATCTTTTTGCAGGTTTGGCAGTTCACCAGATAATCACAATCACTGTGTCTCTCATTATGGTTATCGCAGCCTTGATCACAACACTCGTCCTTAAAAACTGGTAGGAAAGATTCCTTTACTTTTTACTCATAAAAAGATCACACTGTAGCACCTTACACTTCGTTAGAAATCATTATAGCTGACCAAAGGTACAAGGTATGATTTTATGTTTGTTTTTTGTCTTTGGTGCGTGTTTTTGTAGCTGTGCGCAGTCGGGAAATGGTCGCCACAATAGCCATCAGCGCAAGATCCACCAGCAAGAAGAAAGCTGCCAAAACCTGACAGACTTCACCCCAGCCCGGGTGCCCAGCAAGGTGGACATCTTCACTGCCTACAATGACAGCCTGCAGTGCTCACATGAGTGCGTTCGGACTGCCGTGCCCATCTACACTGATGAGATGATCCAGCAGACGCCTGTCTACAAGACTGCTTACAACGGAAACAGGTACACTGGCCAAGGACTGTTTATAGCATGAAAGGTGGAAGCACATCAAAACAGGAAGAAATACATGTTCAAATACTTTAGACATCTGACAGTTACAAAAAGGAAATCATAATACAAACAGATGAGAAAGAGTCATGACAAGTCATGTCATAGTGAATCAAGGGATACTTGGACTCCTCACACTATTAATGTTTCATGTTTTGTTATTACTCTGAACCTTTATCAGCTTTGGTCAGAGGTTTGTGTGAGTAAATCCACACATAAACATAAATTGGTTGTCTGTGATGCTGTTGTCCATCAGAGCCTCGTTCCTTGTCCATCTGCCTGACACCTGGAGTGCTGGCTGAGTGGTGTGTCTCAGCACAGTCATGCTGCACACAAAAATCTTAATGTACCAGAGATTTTTGCTGTTTGTGTAATGAGTCAGTTTATAGATGTAGGGCAATGGGACTTCAAGTCTTTACAGTGCCATTTTCTGTCTACTTGATATTTCTGACAGCATTTCAAATGGCAGACAGCTATAATACTTTGAAAACTGAACTTCAATACCTTGTCTCGTAATGTAATGTCAGTCAACTGCAAACAACACATCCATGTTTACCAAGCCAGTGGATCTATGCTGCTTTATAGCAAAGGACAGGCAAATAATGTGACACTGGTGAGTCACTGGTGTGTTTGTGTTTCACTCTGAGTTTAAATTATTAATCTCTTGCGTATTTTGGTGTTATACCTCAAACTATCATTATAATATGTAATGTGACTTGAATAGGCTTGGCAGTGCTTACTTGATAACAGTAACAGTCATCTAAGCTGCTGAGCAAGCAAAGATGGTCACACTTACTCTTTGTATTCAGACCCTGCACCAGATTCATTACATTGGCAGTGAGGAAAGGATAATTAATTTGGTATAAATGGCCCAGTGTCCAGATTTATTTATTTAAAGCCAAGAAGAATTCCTACATTACTGATGCCATCTTTCATGTTTAGCAATAAGATTGCTAACACTGATGAATGATTTTGACCTCCACTACTCAGTATGTGATTATCTCAGTCTCTCTGTTTGTGTTTGTCTGTGAGTGAGGGTTCAGTGTTGACTGTGTCACCAAAGGCTAACGATGAAGATTATTAGGTCTTGGAGGAGGTATATAGTCTATTAAAAAATGTTTGTCTTCTGAGGAACCCTAACTACACACCTGCTCCACCATAATGTCACTTCAGAATCAAGCGCTTCCTATTGACAACCAACATAGTGCTAATAAGATATAAGATAAATATAGAGCCAGTCAAACTGCATCTTGTTCATATCAGCGTAGATGGTGCTCTAAACTGTCTTACTTTATCCTACAGGCCCTCCCCCACTGAAAGACAACTGATTCCTGTGGCCTTTGTGTCAGAGAAATGGTTTGAGATCTCTTGTTGACGAGCTGAAGGCCTTGTTCACTTCCTGTGGGTGGAAGAGACCTCCTGAATTCACGCTCTGGTAAGTACTGTGCCACTTTGTCCTGTTGGAAATCATTGCCTGAGCCTTAGCCACCTCCATCCCTGTGGTGATGCTGCCCCACTTTGGGAATAGAAGGGAACTTGGCATGTTTGTCATTTGTGACATCATTATGACATCATTATACCCCCTCTCTGTCTTCTGTGCAGTGTTGAAAAAGGATTGAGAAATCCAGTTCAGTGTATTATCATAGGTTGTTAGTTGAGATAAGAGACTATTTGTGTATGCATCAGCGTTATCAAGCTATATGCTCATAGTTAATGATTTCACTGCTCACATCTAAAACATTTTCATTAATATGTATGTTGCCAACCTTGTTCTTACACCAAAAACATATTGTTTTGAGCATTTCTAGGAGTGAAGGGGCATTTTCACTTGACTTGCGACATATTTTTATCCATGGCTATATGCCAGAATGGCCTGCATTTGAAATTCAAAGCGTGAAAGTTAAACACATGCTCTGGCCCCACAGTGTTGCTGGAAGCCCGGAGGGAGGTGTAACGTCTGCTATTGACCCAGATTTTAAAAGGAATAGATTGCCTGCAGGTAGTGTAGTGAGAGGACAGCGCCTCGCCGATGTCTGGACACACATTAGTCTCAGTCAACTCAGCTCTCTACAGTGTGCTCCCAATGCTGAAGTCTTAAAAGACATAAGATCTCTTATTATCTCTGCAAAGTTAATGTATTTCTTAGGCTTAAGTGTATGTTTCAGCAGGCCTTAACATTACAGATTTTTAACAAAACATTGCTCTGTCATCTGGTGTGAGAACTGGGCACTGGGTTGCATGTTTTTCAGGCCAAAGCCGGATACCAATTCTCCTTAAATTAAATGGAAAGTAGGCTGGCTTTGAAAAATCTTATCTGTGTTACAGTGATTTCTTCATTATGCTCTGGGCTGATGATGAGGGGTAATTGTGATTTTGTTCTCTTACATTTCCACAGGATCCAGTTGGAAACAATAAACACACAAAAACAGCTTCTTTTGTAAATTAGTGTGATCACTCTTTGGACACTGGTGAAGATATTTATTTTTCTAGAGATGACAAGCAGAGCAGCCACAACGCTGCCAGTCCATATTTCCAGGAACGTGCAGTCATTTAGATATAGATCATATATAGGTACATTTACAGGATGTATGAGGCAAGACTGTGACCGTCACGGATGTCTCAAGGAAAACATGGAAGTATATTTGACATTTGACAAAGGCACCCAAGGAGCTGCTGTGGGTGGAAGATGAACTGTATTTCTGAACAATGTGCCAATAATGCCACTATGTGCCACAACCTGGATAGAAGGAAGTTTCAACAACAACTGATGGACTAAACAAAGAGCGCTATATTAACCCTGTATCGACTCCAACTACATTGTTTTCTTTTTTTTGTGTGTGTGTTTTTTTAAAGAAATGTGAAAGTTAAAAAATGCTACAAATGTATTTGAATATGTTTTGAAATAGTTTTAAGAAATGTGTTGCAAAAGAGTCTAAAAGATATTTATATGAAGCACTATTCTATTAGTCGGGGAAGAGAGAAGATGGAAAAAAGAAACGGTATATGCTTTATTGAACAGTTGATTTTAAAACATTGTTTCTATAGGTCCCATTTTAAAAACAGAATAGTTATGTCTATTTTTTTACACAGAAGAGTCTGCCACACCCCTAACAGTGGAGGTCTGAAGCGCCTGGGATTTAGCACTGTTAATTAAATATTCCCCCACCCAAGTTCAGAAAGAAAGAGAAACCACCTGAATACACCTCGTGCAAGCCAATCCAATGCCTGTTCCAAATGCTTATTGTATGAGATTTGTAGCTGAATTGGCTCAATAGAAAAATACACAAAAGGTTTCTGTGGCGCAGGCTCACTGCTGCTGCTGAATCCCATAGCAGCAAATTCATATATGGATTGTGTAAGGACAGCTACAACAGACTGCATGGAGCTGGACAGGACACTCATACTGCCTCAGGTCTGTCTAGCTCTCTTGCACACTTCATTTTGGTTTCAGTCTTAGCAGCTGTTTGAGATCAATTCTAATGATTAGTTATGATTCAGATCTGAGCTGAAATGCTGAAAAGGGTGGAATAGATTTAGTATGAGCTTCACATTCAAATAATTCATGTGATAATTTGCATAAATAGGAAGGAGATTGAAAAATTAATCCCCCTACAGATAATAAATGAATATCCCCACCCAACTTACAGATTGGTTCACTTTTGACAAATTATTTCTGAAGTCTACAAGGCAGAATTATAGTCAGAAAGTCAAGAAGAACATGAACCAATTTGTTTAAGATGGAGAACAAAATTATCCCCAGTTTTTAAACATAGACTGTGAGAAGCTGTGAGAGAGGTGCTGCAAAGAGGTGTCCCTCAGGATCAAAATGATGTGCATCATGTGTTTTAAATGCTGAGTGCAAGCAGGAAGGAATTCCCTCACCAAATGTGGTTAGTTCACTCCAGTGCCAGATCCACTCAACAGTTTGAGGACAATTTTTCTACCATATCAGAATTTCAGCTAACACAGACAGTATTTTGGGGATTGGGAGCAAATAGATTGTTTTATTTTGTGCCAAAAGAAGCAGAGTGAAAATATGATAGACTTATGAGAAAGAAGAGTTGAATTTTATTCTTTTAGAAACCTAAAACACTCAGTGTCAGTGTATTGTTGAAGTAAGAGGATTATGACAAGCCAATCAGCCACCGCCAAATTGGTTTAAACTATCTCTTAAGTAAAGGTGAGGAAACTCCATGGTCAGGCAGGATGGTGAAGCTCTCCTGAGAGCATTCTAGCACCAATAATTTTATTATCAACCTCAAGCTCTGAAAGACAGATTACCTTTGCGCTCTGAAACTTTTGAGTAGGCCGCCTATAAATCTACCTTTATTGTGCTGTGGGTTTGTACAAAGCACAAATACAGTTCTGTAATTGTAAAAGTTCTTGGCTACAGACAGCAATATGTACAGATCAAAAAGGTGGGTTTTTTTGCGTGTTGACAGTGGATCTCCAGTAGTTCTCCTTGAAGGATTCTAGAGAACAGGTTGTTCCAGTGAGATCAGTATCCGTAAATGTGAGCCATTCAGGAGGTGCCAAGATGGTGTGGGATAAACACTGTGGTGCAAAACTCAAAACTGCTTTTGCCCATTCACAACATAAAAACCACTTTCATGAATGACCCATACCAGTTCAGCCTCACGTGTGTCAGGCTGCAGAGTTGCTTCTTTGACATAACATATATTTTTTTGAATGAAGAGTGTTATCTTAATAGTCAGAGGGTTATGAAAACTTAATGTATATTATACATGTGTAAATGTATTTTCTATATATTTGCTTCTATTTGTGTACAGGTGTGTTATATTTTTCAAGACCTCTCCTGTTTTTGGGAAGGTTTCAGCTAGGTCGGGGATAGTGTCTTTGTTTACATGTGTAACTACGGTATTTCTTTCAAAACACAAAACTAACCTTGTGCCAAGCTTCCTACCTGCACTTTCAAGCAGTACTTGTATTATATCTTTAGCTAGCCAGTATAATACTTCAGTAGACGCTGCAATAGTTCAGAGACTGGGGGGTGATTTCCGGGTGGAATGTGTGAAAGTAACAGTGCTGAGTGGTTCGAAGAAATGTTGTGATCATATCTTGGGTTCTGCTGTATTCATGGTTGGCTGGGAAACCAATGACTTGCTGTTCTTAAACATCATTTCTACATGAATTATAATATACAGTGTTTCATCACATGAATAATAAACAGTGTAAATCCAACAGTAGCTGCCAAGAAACCAACTTCACTTGATCTAGACTGGGTTGCATTCATTTGTCATATTTCTCATATTGTATTGGTATATACATATTGCTACAACTGCCCCAGACAAATGTATGATTTGTCACATTCTTTCTGTATTAACTGCGAGAACTAACAAATATTATATTTTATGAGCATATGAAATAATCAGGGAAAGAACTGTAAAGACAGGAAGGCTAGGACATTGTCTGGATTTTCCTTTTTGCTGCAACTTCTAACTTGTCTGAGGTACACATAAGGATGTGGGAAACTATTTCATTTATCAAGGTTTTCAAAGGATAATTCTAGTTTATTTCAGCTCGGGCCTCATATTTAAGTTTAGGCATGAGTTGGCAATTCTGGTCTGTTGGTTGGCCCGTCCACCACTTTTGTCCAAACTAAAATATTTTAATAATAACCATTAGATGGATTGCCATGAAATTTTCTATAGACTTTCATAGTCTTCATAGTAAGAATCCTAATGAAATTGGTGATCGCCTGACATTACTTCTAGTGCCAAAGTTGACATATTTGGCTCATAGTGTAATGTCTTGACTACCAATGGAAGGATTACCATAAAATTGGTTGAGATATCTTTGGCGCCCAGAGGATGAATCCTGATGACTTTAGTATTTGTCTGATCCCTTGACTAGCATGCTAACACACTAAACTAAGATGGATAATATGGATGTTCATTGTCATTGTGAGCAAGTTAGCACGCTGACATTAGCATTTAGCTCAAAGCACCACTTTGTTGCCTCACACACCCACTAGCATAGCTCTAGACTTTTTGTCTTGTTAGCTTTAACCAACATTTCTATCGATTATGACATTGTACAGCAACATAGCTTCATTGAAATATTCCAAACTGTGTACATGTAGTTGTATGTTTAAGTAACCTACATAAGGTTAATTATTTAACCTACTATAGGTTAGCTAATCCTTAATTTCAGCCTGTACACTAATGTTTTCAACACAGTTTGGATAATGATTTTACTATTTACCTTCCTTTTCCAAATAAGTGATTGGTTTTTGCTGACAATTTATCTAACTGTTCATGTTACCCCATCTGAGTTATTTTTAGTGATGTTGCCATGTCCCAAGATCTCAGCAATTAACTGTGATAATTACTGAAAGGAAGGATAACCAAAAGTATGAAAATAAGACCCAAGTTGCACTAAACCTGAATTATCCATTAAGCGTACATACTGCAGATTGTTAGTGATCTTTGCTGAAATAACATGAAGGTTTTCCCAATCACAAACACAACTTTGAGAAATTCGGTCTCCTGACAATTGTGACCATGCAAGCTCTGAACTGCTGTGAAAACTGTTTTATCAAAGGAGGTACTTGTGGTTGCCAAGTTTCTGTACTACTTAAAATGTACCTGATAATTGTAAAATGTCAATGTGAGCCTACTGAAAATCGTTGAAATTTTTGTACCAAGCTGTTAATGTGTGGGACTGATTTCTGATTCTACCAAAACTGACTATTTGACAAAGGGGAACTTTGACATTTTGAATTTCTTTCTGTGTTTAATACTGTGGGGGGAAAGGTTTCTAGGGTTTCTAGGTAAGGTCACAGAGAAAAGCTTGTTTGCATTGATTAAAACTGTAGGGAGCTGCTAGCTAAAAGCAGTCTACTTTGCATTTCTGAAGGACATTTGGATGAGGAAAAATTTAACTTGCAGCTGTGATATCAACAGGCACATGTATCTGGAGACATTGGCAAACATCACCCTTCCTCCTTTTACCTCTGTCTGAAATCCAACTGATATGCAAGGAAATGCCTTAATGCGTTCTTGCCTTTTCAGTTTATGTTTCAGGATAGCTGATGAGAGCAGTGAGTTACAGCTAAGAGGGAGGAAAATGATTCCACTCCACTGGTCAGATTTGATTCAGGTAACATGAGAGCAATGCAGGCGAAGACAGGGAGAATGGGGAGGGTGGGTAGGGGGGCTTGTAGAAAAGTCTTAAATAGACACCAAAGACTTGACATGCCTTTTTTCACAACAAATGAATATTTTGTGGCTCCCACTTCTGTCTCTTCAGCAAGCCACGAAACCTATGCTCCCTTCAGCACAAACAAGCTATCAATCAGCAAGGCTTTTCCTGTCAAGATGAAGGATGAACCGTGCATTCATCTGCGGGGCCTGTGATTCCTGTTTGCATGTCAGACATAAGGAGTGGACCTTATTGACATGTGTTGTTTGAATTAGATATTGGCTGAATATCTCCAAGGCCAAGGCTTGTTTTTTTCCATATCATCGGAAACATTCACGTGAGAAGAGAGGAATCAATATATCAATTCTGTTTAATCATGGCCTTTGGGTGTCCGAATTTCCGACAAACATGTTTCACAGACGTCAGTGATGGTGATTTTAATGAAGACAGTTATCAATAGTAGGTTTCTCAAACAGCAAGGCGAGACTCAACAGAGCACCAGAGAAATAGTTACTTTAACACTGAAGAACGCAACTCAGAGGGAAGGAAAATGTTCATCTTTATAGACTGATATGTATCTTACTGAATCCATTTTTTATCCCGTCAGAAAACTGTAGCTCTTCACTCCGCTTCTCCTCATCGTTAAAAAAAAAAAAAAATCACGTACTGTGCGCTTACTGTATCTAAAGTGGAGGGCTTCGACTCTCCTCTCGGGTCATGTTTTTACTTTTCTATTCACAAGAGCTAAGGCGCTGTCACTGTCAGTGCTTATCAATACAGTCAAAGACTTGAAAAAAAAATAGCAGCACTTTGTTTGCAATATCACAATTCTATAATAATCCCTCTGTTAGAAGGTGATTTGCACTGAGGGCCTCTGACTGCCTTCAGAACAAAGTGAAGATCTGGAGTGAGTGACAAGGAAATTTGGGATAACAGGATAACAATGATACATATTTTCAGAGTTGTTAAAAAATCTGAGTGGCCAGAGGTGTAAAAAATATGAACATAAATAGCATACGTACAGTTTCAATTTCAAAGGGTGAGGAAGTTGTACAGGATTATTTTCTTTTGGGGTGGGGTGGGGTGGGGGGTATTTTCACATGGGGGCACACAGTGGTTTGTTCATTAAAGCAGACTTACAATCACAATTCATACCTACCATGAAGGAACCTGAGTCGAGTTGTGTTGTTGCCATAAAAATGAAGAGTTTGTACTTTGTGACTCTTAAAAACTTTTTATATTTGTGTTTAATATATCAATGAGTACCTCTGTTAACTTTTGTATAAGACCTATTACTATAGTATATACAAACACACATACACACACAACACACCTCCACAAAGGGACTCCAGTCTGTCTCTGTGACGGCTAAATGTTGTATAACTATTATTTTGTGTCTTATGAACCACATCTCTTCCTTTTGTAGTTATTGGTAAACGTTTCGATTTCCAGGTGACTTTGATTTGGTTACTCTTGTACTACTAAGCTCTGTATTTGCAAGCACTGTAAATGCGATTCTCATTGGATTCGTCCTCTGTACATTTAGTACTCTGATGTTGCTATTAATAAAACGTAAAACAACACGGGCTTGTGCTATAGGGAGTTTGTTGAGAAGAGTCCACGGTGGGCAGTGATCAGGGCAAACAGCACAAAATAAAAGATTTGAATATGACTTCAAGATGGGTTCTGTATGTGTTTGTCAAATCAAATGACGTGGTTATTTTATAGCTGCTATGCTTAGTTAGAATTGTAATCAATAACTAATTATCTTGTTCAGTTTGATACATCAGTACTATTACTGCCAACAAATGAGACTGGCACTATAAGGGGAGCACCATAATCTTCGAGAACTTAGACTGTGTGACACTGGATCAGACTTAATAAGAAATCTGCAGAGATGGTGATGCAGTAACTGAGTGAAAAGTCAATGAAAGAGGTCTCACATTTAATTGTTTTGAATATAAACAAGACAAGATACATAAAAATCTCCTAACAACATCATTAACAATGGAACTATAATGTTGTCTCAATATATCAAACACTTATCTTAAAAAGCCAGCAAGACATTAATGCAAGATAAATAGTAAGTAAACCTAATATTAAAGTTATAACCATAATTAGTTTTGGCATGACAATTAAATTATCACAGTCTGATGGTCTTACAAAAATGCACTAATTACAATTAGTCATGTTCTTGAGAAAATGCTATCTTCAACTGAAGGTGTTGTCTCAAAACAAATGATAAAAATGTTCTGCAACTGCTCTCGGCTTCTGAAAAAGAAAAAACATAATCTTTTCACCAGATTAATGACTTGTTCTGTTTTACAGTACATTACAGGAAGGTGAATATGATATATTATAACTTCTGTCTAATTCATAGTTTCTGCCATAATTCCTATCAGAAAAAAAATTAATTGCAAATATCCTGAAGGAGGAAACATTGTTAAGAAGAAGTCAGGTAAACTACAGTGAGTATCGTAGGTCAAGGGTCACACTGGAAGTCGTAGAGATTCCCAGCAATATCTTCTTTGTTGAGTACAATATTATCATAATTGACAGAAATGATGAATGCACTGCAAGCTGTAATATACCACTGACATTAGTGGCTCCTGGTTCAAACATCTTCTCTTGTTCAGGGGCCGGTAGTATCATCTATTGGTTATTGGTCATTGTTAATATAGTAAGATATTACTAGGCCTTAAATATAGCTTAGTCATATCTTGCTATAATTATTTGTCTGCATATTTATAATGATATGTTTTTAATGTTTTACAAATATATGTTTTATAAGACTCACTTGTACACAATTGTGTCTTATAAAACAATCCAAATATATTACTAAAAAGACTATCCTGGGATATTAATCACCATATAATTAACCAATAAATATTATCAAGTGTCGTGGTGCTGTGTGGCTCAATTGGCTAGTATAATAATGCATTACTATAGTTAAATTTCTCCCAGTTTGACTGAATGTGTAATTGGCCAGGATCATCTCTTCATGGGTCTAAATCTGATCAACTGGAAGTCTATTTGGGTTCATTGACACTGGAACATCTATCATATTTAGAATAAATTGCACAAAACATTTACTGATGTAATATCACACTGTGTTATTGTCAATATTATTATGGTCATTATGATCCAGTTATTGGCTCCAATGCACCATTGCTTTGTTAACTGACAAAAATAAAGCTGGCACCATGGTCCCTCTGGATAAAAAGCTCCAAAATGAGCAGTGACATATTTGTAGGGAGAGCCATACGTGCTGCAACAGCTATTTTTCTACCTGATTAAGGTGTGAAATGTCTGTTCAGCTGGCTTTTCTTCCTATCCAAAGCAGTCAACCATTAGTAAAAGCATTGATTAAAGCTTTGTGAGCACAGCCTCTATTTGTTTAGTATTCACTTCACAATAGTTTTGCAGGCTTGGTGGAGAATCCTGTTTAACATTCACCTCAAAGTTACACCCTGATCCCAGCAGCTCACATGAAGAAGCTTTGAAATCACCAGCTCCCAATGGCATTACTTTTCTTCCATGATGAATTTCATTCATCATATTTCTGATATAATAGTTTTTAATGCTTGTTTGGCTGCTAATAAATAAATTATCACCATGCTTAGAATTAGACAGACTGTATTTTAGTTACATTGATAATGTAGATTTTCAATCCTTTCACCTAAATATTACATTTCTGACTCATCAAACTGTCTTGTTTTTTGCTATTATAACTTTGCACAATTGCTGCTAATTCATGTTAACTGTTTTAGTTATGCTATATTCAGTATAAAATTTGATTATGATTGATCAGTGTGGTTATAGGTTAAAGGACAAGTTGGATTATTACAACTTAAATCCTTTTTCTTTTTGGTTCAGGCATAATTTCTAAAACTGTAGTCAATAAAGTAATTGCTAACTACAAAGTTCTTCTGACTGATCACCTTTATCCTATGATGAAACACTTCTATCCTGTCTCTTTCAGGATGAAGAAACCACTCACAGGTCACAACGGGTCACTGAATGGTTTGATCAGTATGAAAATGATGTGAATCATATGCTGTCATATACATATCATATCATTTATATGAGATTTTGGACTGACATGCTAGACAGCACTCTTCACCACCATCATCAAAACACCAAATGAGGGAATATCTTTTTGAAGAATGCAGACTGAAACTGTTCAGTCTCACTGGTGAAGTGAGACATGAGGTTGAACCATAGAGGCAAATCATAACCTTCCATTAGCTGATTCTGCTGCCAGTCAAATGTGTCTGCGCTCCTATTGGCTAGTTTTACTCAGTTTTTTCTTTTCCTGTGTGCGTTCATTCATATGTGCCTTTGTCCCTGAGCAAGTCAGACCAGAAGCCCCTACCCACTGTGATGTGATGGTGTTTATATCAAACACTGCCCCCACTGCACTCAGACACAGAACTGAGCAGCTTGCTGTTTACTTGTTTATTAGACATGTCACATGTCCAAATAACTTCACACAACACTGCACTTCCTCGAATGCTCAGCAGAACACCTGCCAAATGTGACGTTGAGTCAGAGTCCAGAAGCCCCGCCCTGTTGTGATGTTATGGTGTTTACATCAAACACCCCCCCCCCCCCCCTCTGCACTCAGGCACGGAGCTGAGCAGCTTGCTGTTCACTTGTTTATTCACAGTTTATTAATATCATACATGTCACATTTCTAAATTGCACTAAAAGAGTGTCTGTCTCCACAGAGAATCACCTGTTGAGTGTTTGATGGTTGTTTATTTGTGCTTTAGCACATAGCTGCTGTGAAAAAATCAGAAAATAACGTATTTCTGTTATTCACAGGCTTTCTCTCTCTATGAGATAGCATTCCAGCCTGTTTCTTTGTCACTTGCTTGTACTCTCAGTATGCTCGCCCCCTCTCTCTTTTTCTCTTTTAAAATGAGTGAGAAACCCACAACAAAGCTGAACCTTTAACATTATCAAATGAAGAGAGATGTTGTCCCCGCTTTTCTCTCATTGCAGGGTTGTAAAGCTCTGATTGTGACACGCAGTAGCAGAGCCCAGAAGCCCCGCCCCACAGCTGCAGAGCGGAGCAGTTGATGGCTTGTTTATCCAGAAATTCTTCCAAAATGTATTATTATGTAATATGCTGCATGTCCAAATTGCACCAAATTCAGCATGGCACTCATTTTCTTCTCTAGCCATACAAGTACCTAGTGTGAAGTTGATCTGATGAATGGTTCAAGAGATACACAAAGGACATACAGACATACAGACAGATATTCCTTCCTATGCTATCAGGGGTGTCTGAGATATTAAGTTACACAGTGACAAACAAGCAATCTGACAATTCCAAACTCCTCACACACACACACACACAACACACACACACACACACACACACACACACACACACACACACACACACACACACACACACACACACACACACACACACACATACACACAAACATGATCCCATTGATGTGACAATAAATGTTAATTTCCCCAAGCAGTCAGTTAGTGTTTTTCCATTTAACAACCTTCTTCTGATCAGAGGCTGAGATCTAGCTCATTCTCCTGTGTCTTCTTGCCTTGTCTCTGGGTTGTCGTATTCATTCTGTCTCACCCTCGCTTCCTCTTGCATGCTGTCTGGATGTTTTTGGGACCACCTGGAGATACAGTTCTCCTCTCCTGTTTGACGAATCGGCATGGGCAGAATGAGTCCTCCTCTGTGCTCCCTAAAGCTGGGTCCTGTCCTCGGGGAGGCCTGCCAGGCCGCATTAGCATGAGGTTAGTTGGATCAGTCTGCACTGACTGTGACAGGCCTGGAGCCCCCCTTGGTCCTCATACATTAAATAGAATTATGCAGCCCTGCCTGCACAGACGGGCCCGATCAATGGGGTGGACGGCACATGCCAACAGCTGCCAGGGAGATACTTTAGTGCAGTGAGATCAATCCTCACTGCAAACCTGAATCTGTCAAAGACTCTGCCACCACCAAGCCCAGACAGTGCAGTCAAGGTTGATTAGCTCCTTAGTTTTCCACTGTGGAGTGGAGAGCAAAGGCTACTTCTGACAGGCAGCTGAGACAGGTGAGTAAGGGTGAGGAGAGGGCATTCAATCCTGTTGCTTCCTGAATCAGAGAGGATGTTCCCACTTGTTTGTTTGTGCTACTTGGACTATGCAACCAGTGGATTTGGGTTGCTCATGAAAATGTCTTAACAGACTCAAATGCACATCCACCTCAAGCTTCTTCCACTGAGTACAGCTGGTCAGGATTCCCTCTGGAAAATGCTGTTTAATCCTGGCAGTTTAGCAACTTTAAAACGGAAAAAGGTTATGCCTCAAGCAACTTAAGTTCACAGGTGACATTAGGCCACCAGTGTCTCAGCCATGCCATTAGCTAAAGCAATACCTGCACTCCTGGATGACAATGGCCATCCTACAAGTCTCAGTCATAGACTGTATACTTTATAAAGATGGATGTAGTGAGGTGTGTTGTCACCCACTGGTTTGCACTAGAGCCCAGAGCTAGAGTTGCTGCTGTTGGTCGGCATCATCTTTTCCATTTGGAGCCAGGACCCTCCAGATAAGGAGTGCTGGGTGTTTCCTTTCATGCTCTGAAAACCATGCCCCACTACCTTGGACCAAAGCGAACACTGACTGGTGCACAAATGGGCTAATATTAGCTATTGCTAACAGGGCAAATGTCATAATCACGTAATGTTACTGAAATATTGCAACAATAGTCTCAGTCAGTGCCATTGTCTTGTTAGTGTAACTCCTTAACCACAAAAACAGAAGGGCTGCATGTCTGGAGACAAATCACAGTTTGTTCTTTAAACAGAAGGTACAAAAGTCCAAGACAGAGCGATTCCAAGAGCCAGGGAGAGCAGCAGGTGAGCAAACTATCAATCACAACTGTCAATTAACGCCCACACGGCAGACATAAAAACTACTATAAAAGGCCTGAATTCACCAATTAAGATGATAATGACTGATGAAAAAATTACTGAGTTAGTATTTCTAGAAAGACGGTGATGCTTTTTGAATGGGAGTCAGTCGTAGCCAGCATTTAGCAGCTGTCAGTGTCATTGCACTTTAAGGTTCTTCCACACTGGCTTCAGCCTCAAGCTGTGGTAGTTGCCTTGGTCACATCTCATATCCTAGTATGATTGTCCTTCTTCAACAAAGTGTCATACAGGGTTTCAAATTGTCTCTGTCTGGTAAGCTTGTAGCTTCATGACTGCATGAAGTCCATAAGGGCAAACCACTTGTGCATGTGGTTGGGCTTACGTTTGGGTGTGATGTACTTTTTTTGAGCTGGAAGTATGAAAATTGGCTCTGCCTACTAGAGAGAGCGGACTTGCTACCAGCAGCACTAGTCTTGGGTATCATCTCATGTACTAGTACTAACAATGAGGTGTTGCCAAACTGCCTCAGTTGGTAAATCCACAAAGTCAAGAATCTGTAGAGCACTCCCCCTCTTCTTTGTTTTCACATTAGACCTCGGGATCCTCCTCATAGACGCTATTCAAAGGAGAAAGTGATATCTCGTCAACAGACTGTACTAATTGTTGCTGTGTTCACTAATGGAGATGGAAAATTTGGTCAGGTCCCTTTTTTTGCCTCCATACCTGTGAATGTGTCACAGCCTGTGTCCTGAGCAGAGCTTCATAAAACATGCATCTCTCCTGGGTCATGACCATCCAAACAAGTCTACAGGTTGGCAAGTGCAGTTTTAGCCTGCAGCATACCCAGACACACAAGACAGGTAGTGTGGGTGTCTGCCTAGGAGGGGAAGAATCTGCTAAAGTAAGCTTCTAAAGTGGGAGCCAAAGAGGGTTGCAGCTGCATCAAGGCTACACCTCAGTCTCTTTCCCCTGTTCTACAGATTTACTCTGAAAACAGACACAGAATAAGGGCTTAAGTCCATTGTTTATGGAGTGTTGCACATTAATTTACACCTTAAAGGTAAAAGTAACTACAAGCTTTTGTGGAGCTCATAGACACTACACATTAGGTTTAGTTAGCTTTTTTTTTTGGAGTTCCCAAAAAAGGTGCTCTGGAGAAAAGAGCTCCTGGGACTCTCTCTTTGGTATGACAGCTACTGTAACCATTAGCATACTAACAGGTCCTGTCAGAAAGAGCTGCAACCGCCATAGCAACAGCCTTGACGACACATTGATTGATTGTCACACATACAGACAAATCAGTGTTGAATTCAGACACGTGGTTTATTGTTTATGTTTTTATATTGGGTTAGGTAATGCTGAGTGGGACAGAACATGATAAATGATAGTTTATGCAGTGAAAACAAGTGTAATATTGTAATTATTTCATTTAATTGTTGACAATTTGGTAGCAAATGTTGAAAACTGGGACATTAAATGTTTTTCAAATATTTGTTGGGATTCAGGACACTCAGCTTGAAGTTGGGACAATCCCAGAACACTGGTCACAATAGGTTTACCTTTCAACATTAAGTAATTAAAAGCTCAAATAACTTTAACCCAAAGATATGTAATCGGGTGTACAAAGTGTGGGACTTTGACACAGGTTTACGTCTTGCATTCTGTATGCTTAGGCAACCAAAACACTTTAAGATTAGGGAAAGAAAGGTTGTGGAAAAATACTGAATAAGTCAGTACATTCTGTGCTTTTAAAAAGATATATTTTCACCAATAAGATGCAAACAAACATTGTTCAATATTAATCCTTCCTATGCAATATGAGCAGCATTACATTTTTATTGGTAATCATAGGCTGCAAAGTCTTGTAAAAATATGATTGTGAAATTCAGTCACTATGTACAGTACTGTACAAAAGTTTTAGGCACTAAAAGTGAAGTGAGAATGCTTACAAAAATATTGCTATAAATTGTTTGAATTTTTCAATAAACTTCTTAAAAAAGCTCTAAAACAGCAGCAGTTCTCCTCGTTTACTTTAACACAGTTTCATGTAATCCCAGGCTCCATGATGTAGAGATCAGGGCTCTGTGGGGGTCATACCATACCATCTGTTGCAGGACTCATCATTCTTCTTGTTACTGAAAATGGTTCTTGACTCTAGCTTTATGCTTGGGGTCATTGTCATGTCATGAATAAATTTGGGACCAATCAGACACCTCCCTAATGGTATTGCATAATGGATGAGAATCTAAACATTTAGGGTGCCTCAAACTTTTGCAAAGTACTGTATTTGGTATCAACAAATGGTCCAGATTGACAGATCAAGCTTTCAGAGTTAATCTTGGTGGTTGCTGCATGTCTGTCACTCTTCAACTTCACCCAGGCTACTCTGTTTGACAAGTTTGGGATTCTCTGGCTTCAAGACCTGCTAGATGGTGGCAGACGGTTCAAGCTTCAAGACATCCCCTGAAACCTATAAAGCAGATGACAACACAGATGCTTCTTTAATTTTTTTTCTAGAAATCTGTTATTAGAACATAATCCTTTTACTGCAACCCAAAAAGAGAATTTTATCGTCCTGATAATGAGCTAAAAAAGGACAATGAGCACCAGAATATTACACAGAGCTTATGGTCAAATGCCATGCTATAAAAACACACTCATCCTTAGCGCCTCCAGTAATGCATTGTTAAGTCTGCAAATGGCAAAACATTTTCGGGTGACAGACTAACTTAATGTCTGTCACTAAGAGGAGCTGTGAGATGCCAAAGGGTGAGAGAGACCAGAGAAAGAGAGAAAGTATCGCACAATTTTGGAGTTAAAACTTTTACCGTTCCTACAACAAACTTAAAACCAGAGGTGGCCGCAGGAAAGCAGAAAAAAAATGACAATTTAATTCCTCTTGCAACTGAAAGAAAGACTCTGAAACAGATTAAAACCTGGAGTCTGGAGTTGCCAGAGGTGATTTGTGGTGATGTCATCCAGCTAAAATAGCTGCTCATTAGCACCTCTGAAGCAGGTCGTATGATTAATTGTCACCAAAGATTTACAATCCAATTAGAGAGTGTCTGGGTGTGGAACAAATGACTCACCTTTGAGGGAAACACATCAATGAAAAGACCCAAATGGGCTTTTTTGGGGCAATTTTAGTGTTACAGGCTGATTGATGCTGAAGAAGATGGGTGATGTCTCCAGGACTGCGGATGTTTGTCATATCCGGAGGCCTTCACTCACCATGCTGGGCGGCTTGTCATCAAGACATGGCAAGTCAGTAGATACACAGTTTATTCTTGACATCAAACATTTTGCTGAAGTGATTTTACATTACATTCTGTCAGAGACCAGCAGCACACAAAAAATTGGGTCTCATTTTGAGTACATTTGTGTGTGTGTACACACGTGCCTGTGAATGCATTTCTCAGGGAATGACTAATTTAGCAGCGAGCGCTTCTCCGCTCTCCAGCCTAGCCTGAAGTTTTAATCCCCACATTTGCATGGCTAAACATAGATCAGCCTCAACACATCCGCACTGGATATCGACTCGAGGAATATAAATGCTTGTTGTGACTGCACGTTGAAAATGTTGATTAAACATTTATGAGCTTGCTGCTTCTCCATGTCTGCGACGGCCTCTCAAACACTACCTGTATATGATACAACTAAACAGTATATGCACAGGTTCCCAACTGAAGTGAAACAACTTCAATTTTTTTCCCTTGTTGGGGCCAGGACACTCTGTGTTCCAAAGAGTGATTCAATTCCTTGCAAATGGGCTTCTCCAAGAGCTTCTTTGCTGAGTTTAAGGAGAGAGCTCACAGATGCGGAACGGATGCAATAACCGCCGACTCCCTGGCTGATAGAATAGCTTTATCACACACTACTTGCGCTGTTGAGCTGGGGTATTCTATCTGGTGTTTTCACACACACATAAATGTACAAAGACACACAAAAGCGCTAAAGAGGTGGTGATATACATGACAATGAAAATGCTGTTGGGTTTGTAGCGAACATCTTACATGCAGTCAAAAAATATTGATTCCCATTTAATGAAGCAGGAATTAAACTCTCTCTCTCTCTCTGTGTGTGTGTGTGTGTGTGCGCGCGTGCGTGCGTGCGTGTGTGTGTGTGTGTGTGTGTGTGTGGGTTGTGTGGCTGGTAATAGTAGCTGACGTCGAACATGTCTCAGCAGCTGCTTGGTCCTCCTGTTTGGCAGACCTTCTTATCTGTGCATTTCTAAAGTGGGTCGGCTCTTGACTGAGAATGTGTCAGAGAAATAACTCCAGTCACTTGTTAGTACAGGTTAATGGATATATGGATCAATAAATGTATGAATCAATAAAAGCAGTCATGTCAGGAAAATACTCCATGGCTGAACATACAGGTTGTGGGCAGACAAAATAACAGGAACTCCAACCAATCTAAAGCAATTCAAAACAATACCCATGTAAAACTGCACTGGATGTAAGGAAAAGGGGCTGTTGTTGAGATGGAAGAAGAGCTGTTCTGATACCCATTTCTTTGCAATCTTAGAGATGCAATATACCAATGGGCCTATAATTAGAAACAGCTTTATGATCCCCAGCTTTGAAGATGGGTATCACTATAGGTCTTTTTCATACAGCTGTAAATAGCTAGGGAGTGGATAAATTGATTACCTGGCAGAAAGGGGGTGCAAGTGACTCTTTAACAGTTTTGAGCATTGAAGTGTCCTTACCATATACATCATTGGCTTATGTTGTCTTAAGTAAATCAATGATCTGAATCACTTTGTTTTCTGAAATGTCTTCAATACTAAACATTGTCACTGACTGATCTTTATATACATGTCTATGGTATATGATGACCAAACGTGGGCCTGGACTAACTGTAGTGACAAGAGATACTAGGTGCTTGCTTGGAAAGCTCAGTACAAAAAAAAATCATTTCTGTATTTTAATGGCTGAATTAAACCACCTATTTTGACAAGACATTCATATATTTCATATCATATCACATCACACAAAAGGATAGATCTTTATTTTCTGTACTGAGGAAAAGCTGCAGCTTGACTCAGAATTGCACTGACTGCTTGTTCATCTCTGGCACACCTCCTACTGTGCCTGTTGTCCCAGCCCAGTCAGGTTCAGTCACGTTCCTGGTGAGTCACCAAAATATCAAAAGAGCACAGACAAGAAAAAAAAGTGAGAGATTTTGTCAGTGTATAATTGACAAGGATGCCATGTTTTTTCCCTCTTCGCAGGCACAAAGCCACAATATGCATCGTACATACCACAGAAAGAGGGCCCAGTGTGTTCACATCTGTATAGACAACATACTGTTATACCACACAATCAGACAGATGTGATAGCTGCGACATGATCAGTCTTAAATCACTAACACTCAAGGTCTAAAGCCACAGCTAATAGCTGCAGGATTTATTACACTTAATAATGACTCATGGGATGACATAAACAACAAACCAATATGACTATTAGAAGGAAAAATGTCAAGTTGGTCCTGAAGGTGTTGCCAGGGGAGGATCACAGGGGTCATAAAGGTCATGAAGTCATTAAAATGAAAATGGTTCATCCCTTGGGAGCATCAACATGCTCAGTTAAGCTTCCAGTGTGATACTATTTGTGCACAACTAGTAATTTTGGCCTGACGATGGAAATAGAGGAAAGGTCAGAACCAAAATACTGCATTGGATTTAACTGTCTAGGGATATTGAATGTATACACAACACATTAAAGTGTGAAATTGGTTTTCTTATTGGTCTTCTGATTCTTAGTCATTGGAAAGTAAATTTAGTGGTTGTTATGCAAACGTGATCACAGTGACCATGTTTAGCAGGTAATGTTTACATGTATGTTGATAATACTACATTAGTTCATGTTAGCATGTGGCAAAACTTTTGTTGATATGTAAATACATGCATTTTCTTTTTGTCATGTCATGGAAAACATACTATGTGTGGGAGAACAAAATATCAGTAACTTCAGCCAATCTAACACAATCTCAAACAACATCTATGAAAAACAGTATAAATTAAAAGGCTGATAACGTTGAGTTTTTGTTTACACACTATCAGAGATGTTGGCTAAAAGGTTCATTTTGGAGGAAAAAAATGTGGTGCAGCTCAAAGTACAGCTGAAGCTGATGGGAATGTCATTAGTTTTGCAGGTATTTGATCATAAAGCAAAGTAATGGACAATTTGACATTTTGACTTGATGATGGTGCTATAACGTAAGTTACATATTCACCAAAGTTATCACAGTTCATCCTGGAGGGCGAGCATGGATGCATGACCAAATTTTATGACAATCCATTCAGTTGTGAAGACACTTTACTTTGATCCAAAAATGTCAATCTGCTGGTCAGGGGATCCATGGTAAATGAAGACAAAACTAGATTTCAAATATCCGCACCCAGTTTCATGGTAAACTATTAAGTAATTTTTGACATATTTCACTCTGAGCCAAAGCAGTAGACTGACTTATAGACCAACTGTCAATGCTATACCGAGAGACATGCTGCAAGCACTGCTGAACACTTTCACATCATCCTCCTGCAGCTCTGTCATTAGTGGGGCAGCACAAATACCACTGAAATGAACCATGTCTACATCATCAAGATGAGAGATTTACAAATACCAGTTGATCAGTGCAATCAGCAGTTTTTTGTCCTGTGTATTGATAGGTGTTGTTGGACATCCAAGATGACTACTAGTGGGTGTATCACTTGTATATGCAGTCTGTTCTTTTTTCACAGTACAAACAAGTGTCAGAACAACATGCAGTGGAGTTTTTCTTTGGCACATAAGGGGCAGATCAGTGTGAAGCAGTGGTGGCTGGTGACTCAAAAATAGAGGAGGAGTTCATTGAGGCAGAGGAGGTTGCTCCTCCTTTGCCTAAATGGACCAGTCGCCACTGGTGTGAAGACATAATAAATCTTTGTCAGTATAACACCAAACTGCTTCCTGTTCACACAAACTGACAAACATGTTCTTAGCAGTTAGCAGCAACTCATGGGAACACAGTGAAGTCACCTCCTGTGGGTATTGATTTCTCTCCTTGTGAATGTTAAATGTTTATTAAAAGAGTTCATCAGCAGCAGGAGAGGCAGGATACCTTGAGGCGATATCCTCTTCTCTCTCAGAGGAAGCTCCCCACACCTCCACCCTCCATCTACCCCACCACCACTTCATTCCCTCCCTTTGAGAGAGCACAGATTGACTTTAGGACAGCCCAGATCCGCCTTTTCCCATCTTTCTTCGGAGTATGGACTGCTTCTTCATCGCCCTGATGTCCCACTTCTCTCGTCCACACAGAACTTTGATTACTTTCTCTCGGCCTAGTGGCTCTGAATGGCCGGTCTGGCAGGTCAGGAGTCCAACTAACAATACAGGGAGCAGGGAATAGGGCTGACTGAGAGAGTTCTTGCTAGATTCACTGTCCGCCATCTATGACTTGTTTTCTTTCAGCTGATAGAAGATGACTTCCTTCTCTCTGATTGAGTTCTCTTTCAACCAGGCGGGAGATGATCAAAGAGGCAGAAGTGACAGCGAGAGTGAAATTCATTTTTGGATTTTACAGTGCCTACTTTATACATATTTTCCTTTAATTTTCTCATCGTTATTTAAGCAGACAGGTTTGTGCATCAGATTTGCCATCTATAATAGTTTTGTCAGTTTGTTCTTTACATAAATCCACAAATGGAATATGAATTGAATATGAAATTTTTTTTTTTTTTTTTGCAGAACTGTAAATGTACTTTCAAAGAGATCAACTTTAAAAATCAACAAAACCTAATCCTTGACTACTAAACTCTGTAGGTCATTTAAATCAAAATAAGAACATAACTGACCCCAGTTTAAACTTGAGGGGGTTAACTGAGATCAAAGCTGGTTCTGATGTAAATATTTTAAAGAGAATGGGGGAGGAGAAACTGCACTTTGCTATGAGCCAAAAACTCTCCTGTCGGTTTTGTTCATTGTAACATTTGCTCCTGATGAGAAACACAGCCACTGGGTGATGTTAGAATTAAACAAACTGAACTCGTGCACATTGATGCAACAAATCCTCAACACTGGTGTGAGTAAGCATTTTGTGTAAAGAGAATTAAGTGGATGAGTGGAGTGAAGAGAAGGAGGAAGTGGTGTAAATATGTGAATACTGTTAAGTATCTTCAGGAAAATTGATTGAATGAAACATTACAGTTTTATTTTTTACAATGTCACATGCAGTGAATAAACAAGATTAGACACACAATTTTCTGTCAGTTTACTGCATGTCTGTGAGTGGAATTATTTAATCGTATATCATGTTCCATTATGAAATGAATTTGCTCTGTTTGACATATACCTATCTAGATGCTAATTGCCTGCTGGCAACAGATGAGGTAGCACACTGTGATTATAATCACAGATAAGTCGGAGATTTTCATATTTTGCAGACAGCATCCCGCCGGCTTGACCTTTCAGCTATTTTCATGGGACTACCCTGTTTATGATCAATACAGCAGCTGCCCTGCTGAGGATTGGGCCCTGTGCTCAGAATCTTTTATTTCTTCCATGGCCTCCTAGTTACTCTGTCTCATCACATTGAGCCCTACAACTAGGTTTAGTGTGTGCTAGAAGGTCTGTTTTTGAAAGTATTATCTGTCAGCGCATCGCTCCAGATGCATTTCCATTTTTTATGTTATATGTGATGAGTCGATCATCACGGACTTGATTGTGGCTCATTAGTACATAAACATCACTCACAGTGTTTTCTGGGCCCCATCACAGCCGCTTGATCTCCATAACACAGGTGTCTGGTCCGAGGCAGTTTGTGTTCCTGTCTAGTCCCACCAACCGATGTGCTGGCATCAAATTTCCACGGTCCAATTATTGTGGTCAAAAATGTCACAATAAACAGAGTTGTCACAATATTCATCCTGTTAGTGCTGAAACACAGTAATATTTTCTTTTATAAAACGTAACACCAACATTAAATTGCATTTTGCAACTTTTGTTCACTCTGTGGAAGTATTAAAAATGCACATCAGCATACAAAATATACTTAAAAACACCAGCAGGTAATTTGTACAAAGGACAGCTGACTAGGAATTACTTTGAGTGTAGTATAGTGTCTAGGTCTCTATGTGATATTTCATACAATTTCTGTTTTCTTTTGCTAGCCAGATAACTTGCTACATCAGTGACTAATAGTGAAATAAAACTGTACATGAAAATGGCAAAATTTTTGGATGATATGTAGGTGCAGCTGCACAGGTTACTGTATTTTGACTCACAGAAATATCAATTATTAAACTCTAAACTGTGTTTGATTGTGGTGAAAAATATTTTAAAAATGCTCCTAGCGGCTGCTACCACTGCCTCTGTTGAATGAAAATGATGTTGGTGGAACAGATTAACTACAACCTTATCCCAGGAAATACTTATCTATTTTTTTTTAAAAATTCTTATTATAACATAAATAAATGGAAAGACTCTTTCTGTATGTCCTTGATAGTGCATAATCAGGTTTACAGATTTGAAATTCATTCTTGAAGTGTGCTGGGTAAAAAAAAGAAAGATTTAGTAAAAAAAAAAAAAAAAAGCACCAAATTTCAAGCCACCATTCACACACCTACTATGTACCTACTAAACAGTGAATGGCAGGTCATGCAGTTCTGCAACTTCAAAACTACAAAAATCACAGACCCTGATAGGATTCAAGAGGCAATAAGTGAGAGGCTGAGTTTTAAAGTCCACTCCTCCACAAAAATGTGATTTTCTTCTTGTTCCTTCAGTTGGATGTTTGATCTTCACAGAATGACAAATGTTCAGAGTTTGACACTAGAAGGCTATTTTCACATTCATGTGCTGAAGGGAGAAAGATTCTCTGTGCTCTCTGAAAATCAGAGTTTAAGACATGTACCTTTGAGCATGATTCATGACATCACAACAAGTTTGGAGCCAATCATCGTCAAACTTTGTGATATGCAACTTCCAAAGGTTTAATATGGAAGCCAGTACACATACTCTGAGAAGGGACTTTTCAGTGAAGTCCGAGACATCTTGCATAAAACAGTTACATTTTGTAAATGAAAAATACTTGCATACACAGATATTGTGGAATTTTTAATGAAGGAGAAGGAACAGGTGTCATTTTAAGGATTTTAATGGGATAATTGAACTTTTTTGTGGAAAATGCATGTTAGACATACTTGATAATTATTATTCAAAGTAAAGTATTTTATTTACATCTTAAAACATGTCTGGAGGGGATTGTTAAGTTTGTAATAAAGTAGACTTGTTTTCTTTAATTGAGTAATATAGAAAAATAAATACATTGTGGTAGTAAGTCCAACTTTCAGTAGAAAAGATACTCTTAAGAGTATCACACAAACTGACTTTGCAGCATCTCTTATGGAAAAACCTCCTGTGAATACATTTCAGTGATCAGTGTTTGACTGAATAGCCAATTCCTGCCATGATTTTAATGATGGTGGGAAGATTATCATTTATCATCAACACACACACATAGAACAGTGCTATCTCCGAAATACTGAGACCTCCAGTGTCAGTATTGTTGGAAAGTTTGAGCTTTCAAAGTCATTTCAGTAGGTTTCATCAGTGGCAGCTGGTGAGAACATTAATTGCCAATCAGTTGATCCTGCAGTTTGCAGGGGTTAAGACCATCTCATCTACTTAATGTCATCCACTGCCTCTCCCTTCTCACATTGATCGGATGTTGTTTAATTACCAGCCAACTGTAGAGACTCAATGAACTATTAAATAACTTAATGATTTGGCACTTTCCCCCCAATAGCTCGGATCCAGTGAAGCGGCTCCCCACACATATAATACAAATGACTACCGGCGGAGGTGTATCAGAATCATGCTCACACCAAATACATTGTAATTTAGTTGCTATGAACCACAGAGGCCGTGTAAGCACCTAAGAGATCGTCAGATCACAGAGAAAATTGTTATCCCAGATTTGCTCTTGAAAGGGCTTAAAAACACATGTCATTTATTTCGTCAGTGGTGACTCAATCTCCAGAGCCTGTAACACTCTGAGCCTTTTAAATTCACCTGCATTGCAATGTCCCCCCCTCACCAAATTGAACAGGAGCATTGTAGGCTTTATCGATTGGAGATGAGATGACTGCTTTCCAGCCCACCATGACATCACTTACAGTAAGACACACAGCTACTGTTTCATACCACCACTACCTGCGTTTTCTAACTGCTTAAGTGGAAAACTGAAAGTTGTGGATTATTAAAGGCAGCTAAAAGGCAGCTGTGGTAAGTTGGTGCGACTGGAGAGACATCAACATGATCCACATGGTGGCCAAAGGCAGCTTTCATCTTACTAAAGATTCTTTTTCGTGCTCATCAGTCTGGAACCTGGAGAGCTCATGCTATATACAATAAACCAGCTAGCACGCCTGCCTGCATCACCCCTAACAGTCACTCAATGCAAATGCATGAACATCTTACCATAAATCATTCAAACATCTCTCTGATCTTAACCAGCACTGAAAGGGAATGCAGAATGTACATAATTATTAAAGGATCATACTGGTGTTTTTTTTTTTTTTTTTTTTTCATATTTTAACCCATTAAGTACAAATTGTGGATATTATCATTACTGCTGTCCACTTTCCAAAACATAGAGTTCAGTCAGTTTGCAGAAACAGGAAGCTTTCCCCCCTCACACGTGAATTAGGTAAGATGTAATAAAAACTTCAAAAACACATTAAGGACAATCAAATGTTAATGTTAAGTCTTAATCTGAGTCTGAACATGGTTTCCATACCATCCGAGCACGACCCACTGCAAGGTGAGAGATTGATATGAAATTTTAAACAAAAGACAGTATCAACTAAAATACAAACATGCGTAAATAACAAAAACCATATTTTAAAAACATGGCATGAAGCCTAACTGAAACTGCATTTTATTATCCCTCTTTGCAGTCAAACATGCTTTTTAAAGGTGCAGTTGTAACCCTGGTTAGTTGAACCCCCAGGTTGTTACTGTCCCTTTAATTCAGGTGGCGGGTAGTGTGTTGGTTTTGGTGTGACAAAACCTGATCCGTGTGACCATCTCAACTTCAATTACTACTCTCTGTATGGCCCCCCAACTGATGCAGCGTGGTGTTGTGTGGATGAAAGAAAGAAGAAAAGGAAACTTGTTGATTAATGAATACAAAGAAAATATAAGACGGAGTTTAACACAGAAGGAGACGAGAGGAATGATAAGCTGTGACTCATATGAGACGACGCTGAACTGTTTAGACCTATAAACAATCATCTCCCGGTGAGTGACGATGATTAGCTACATTAGCATGCTAACTCGCTAGCAACATGTTAAATGATGCAAAAAACGTGAAGGTTAGCTTTGTACTCTTACTAAAACCAGTCGGGATGAACTTGGAACAGGGTTGAATAAATTTATATATGTCTGAAGTCAATTTAACATGTTATTGAATCTTACATTGCTAATTACTGTATGTGAATGCTTGAATCTGTTATTTGGAAGTTCATGAGATTTCAACAGATATTTCATGTAGCTATAAGCTATCTGAGTACGTGTTTAGGTGTAAGAGTGGAGTTTTACTTTATTATGAACAGTGAAATTAATGCAAATAATTTACAATAGGAAGAGGTTATTTTTGAAATGTGTCAAGTTATGTTCTATGCATCTTGAAATATGATAGTTATCAAGAGGTTATTGAAAAAGAGTAACATTTGACACTGTAAGCAGTAACTTTGTTTAAATATTGAAACGGACTTTGATGAAGTACTAGATGAGTAATTATTTTCCATGGCTGTGTAGGCTGGTTTTTTAGTTGGAGTCCCTCCTTGTGTCCTCGGGTTGCCTACCATCTTCTGCTGTCATCTGCCGATACCCCCATCCTGTTGTCGTTTACCTTCAGAGAGAGAGGATCATCGACGTCCCCATATCAATATCCCCACCCCCCATCCCCCCCCCCCTGCATCAAAATACCCACTTGGACATTCACTGCGAAAAGACAGCGGTAGGACTTTCTGAGTGCACTCAATTTTATTTTATTCTTTCAATTCATTGGACTTTGGGACTATATTTTTTTTATTTCATACCTGAGATCTCAGAGGTTTAATTTTGTTTATTTATTTATTTTTGTTTAAAGCAAAAGTAATGTATGGTGAAAAAAGTAATTGTTGAATATTGTGAATACAATTGGTACAGGTACTGCAGTATTTAAATCCAGTACTCATTTTGTGTTGCCTAAATCTAATATTTTTTGTTTAATTATTTAAAAAAAAATTGAGATACTGCACTGTAAAAATTATTCTTTGGGTCCAATATACTTTCCAAAAAGAATTCAGTTGTTGTGTGTATGGTGTTTGGGGTGGATGTCATCTACAACAATAAGGTAGATACCAGCAGTCTCCTCATTGAGCCTAGAAATAACCCTACATATTTGATTATCTTAAAGGGACAGAAGCAGAAAGGGGTTACACAGTATATATGATTTAGTGGCATCTAGCAGTGAGGTTGCAGATTGCAACTGCGAAACTTGCGAAAAACATGGTAGGCCTCCTCTCGAGTCAGTGTTTGGTTTGTCTGTTCTGGGCGACTGTAGAAACATGGTGATGCAACATGGTGGGTCCTGTGGAAGAGGACCCGCTCCCTATGTAGATGTAAAGGGCTCACTCTAAGGTAAATACAATGATTCTTATTTTCAGGTGATTATGTAATGGATAATCAACTAGTAGGTGTGGTTACTTCATAATGAGTAAGCTTTGACAGCTGTGCTCTTTAATGTTGCTATGGTTACAAGTTGGGTAGCGGATGAATTTCACATGGTAATTAGACTTGAGCATTAAATGGTTTTAAGGCAGAACATGGAGTCAAAGAACCACACTGCACACCTACAAGTTGATTTAATATCCCATTTATATCATGGTCATTTACCAACAATATAAAATAAAAGCATTCGCAAATTTTTGGTGATGGTTTCGCAATCATAATCTAAAGGTTGACACCTTGCCACACTGTACTTGCCACCAGCCCGAACTGATGCATAAAATTCACGCAAGGTGTCCTTAAGCACAACTGAGTATGTAAGTGTGTCTCCAAATCAGTGTTCTTTCGGAAAAAGTGTCTCAGTATTTTAACTGCCCATTTTGTTGCCTTTTTTGTATTAATCTCATCTTTCTCTTCCTGTCATTTCAAGCTTTTCAGGTGTCAGTTCCTTGTGCCATTTTTTGCTTGGTTTCTTTCTTCTCCATTTCTTTTTCCTCTGCTGCATCTCATTCTTCAAAACTTCATAATGACTAAGCTTTGACAGCTGTGCTCTTTAATGTTGCTGTGGTTACAAGTTGGGTAGCGGATGAATTTCACATGGTAATTAGACTTGAGGTGAACTACGTATGCATTAAATTGTTTTAATACATCTGCCAGCCAATCAGAAAAGAGTATTCACCTAGACCATTAATAAAACATACTTGTGAATATTATATTCTATTTCTACACACTGCACCTTTTAAATATATTAATAATATTAAAAATCCAAATAAAGAAAAAAGGTCCTTGGGGAAATATCAGAAATGCTCTTAGCTGGCCAAAAGGATGTGTTGGTCCCTGTGTTTGATTGACAGTAGCTAGTGTGCTACTGGTGTTACACCATATGGAACAGAGACACAATAAACAAACTGCTGTAGCTACAAGTCATGGACAGACAGTATATCATTAACAATGATATACGAATATATATATATATATATGAATCAATGATCAAACCAGCATTTAACAGGATTTAAGTGATATTCTCAGGTATGTTTACATGCTGTTTAATGTGCTGCAGCTGAGCAGCTAATCAGTTATCTAGCCCGCTAATTAGTGCTAGCAATGCACTTTTCCTTTTGGTGGCTTGTAAAACAAGCTAAGGTGCAGGATAAGGCATGTGTTCATGTTTGTAAGTCAAGTTTGTTGTCAAAAAGGTCTGTAATTCAGTGGCTCTTGTATGGTGTAGTGGCTGGCAGGCTCAGTGTGACTTTCTGCTCTGTCTATGACAGAACTCTTATGTTATTGCTTTATGAAAGATTTCTTTCAGAATTAAAGACTTCAGTTATTATTTACTCAAACCTATTATTGAGAACTGACTCAAATTTGAATGAATTTATTGATTGTTTCACTCCTACTGTATATAGTTTTATACTTGTTTATACAGTTTATGATGCAATTAAATTTCATACAATTTAGTGTTTAAATGAGGAATTCCCATTGTCATGATTAAATAGTCCCATTAGAATTCATTTCTTTTGCTCATTGTATCCCAAACTAAATTTTAATTGGGCCTTATTTAAGTGTACAAATTGTATTTTATTGTGCAGCTCATTGAATTATGTATAAAATTATAAATGTATATATTGTGAAAATTCAATTGTGATAACAGATCTTGCTGATTTCACAACAATCTAAATGTTGTGTATAATCTAACCATCCCTCTCTTTTGCTCCTCTCTTACATGCAACATCTTATACACTGCTATTATTAGCCCATGAATTTATCAAAACTGTCATGTAATTGTGCTTTGTTTGGTTTACAGCATAGATAGTAGGGGTGTGCAGAACATTTGTATCTGTATTTGTTGAGACAGCAATATGTGTTCTTAAAATATGTGTTCCTCAATAAACTATTGTAGTGAGGGAGGGATCCCACACCAGGACTCAAACCCTGGTCTTCGCGACTACAGAAAATTGCACTGACCACTCAGCCAAAAGAGTTCAGCTTAACCAGACACACAGACCTGCAGCTATTTATACACCCGTGACACGGAGAGAGCCAGCAGAAAGACGGACACAACGATGTAACCTCACTGCACTATGAGTCCCGACCTGCATGCTGTTATTTGACATTTTTTTTTGTTTTTCTTCCCAAAAACATATAATTTTTTAAAATATTTGCTTTTCCAAACACTGGATTCAGATTTGGCTCCACCCCTAATAGATATACTTGTATTTATATGGACACCGCTTGCTGAACATTTCTGAAAGTTCTTTCCAACGTATTATATAACGAACAGTTGACGCCTTGAGTAACAGCAGCAAATGCAGTCCAGTAAGGAGCAGAAGCCCAACAGGACAGGACATTATTTTCAAGGAGCTGACACTCAATGGAGTGTGAAAGATGCATGTGGCTACTGATTACAAAGCTCAGTTTAAAATAGTTGTTGTCACCTGCCTTTGTGACCAAAGGCAATCGGTGCCCATCTTTTGGAAACTATCCAAATATGTTTGTCCTCTCTGTCCTTAAAGTCTACAAAGACGGGGAAGGTGAGTCATTCATTCTCAGCCCTTTCCTTGATACCATGGCAGAGTCTGACCATCCATCCCTTCTCGCCGCACTGCAGAAAAGCTATCCATTCATCCTCACTATACTTCAGCATGACCATCCATCCGTCTTCAGCAGCTTGCAACAAAACATTAGCATCATTGCACTACATATCTTTGATGGCCTTGGAATACAAATCAGGATGTATACTGCTCACGTTTGAGTAGAATTTATAGAAGTAAAACTTATTCAAAAAATAATTACAGAGAGATAATTATGTTTCCTTTGAATTCCTGGTTGTCTCCCTCGACTATCAGGCAACTTTTAGTGAAAGAAATAGTTACTGACGGTCTTTGGAAAATTACACTTCATGCTCAAAGCAGCATTTCCTGGTCCAGCATCGCACTGCTGTTGTAGACAATTTTACATTTCAAATGTCAGGTTTGATTTGTCACCTTCAGTGTCTTTTGTGACCTCATGTAGTCCATTATAGAACTCTACAGTGCCTAATTTAGTGGGAATGAAACGTTTTGTTGTTGCATCACTTCTTATTTATGTTGATGGTGATGAATGTGATTACAGATGTGAAGAAAAATCTGAATGGAAGGCAATGAATTCATAATTTCTTAGTGGATTATCAAGGACTGTGGCTTCACTGTGTATCTCCAGGTGTATATGAATGTTTGTGTTTGTCAATATACACACAAGTATATTTATGAATGCTTGAATATACAGTGTGCAGCATAACCTCCTGTAGCTACCCAAAGCTGCAGCTGTGTTGTCTTGCTCTCAGCTCTGTAATAACATACTTTGCATGTACAGGGCAACAAAGAGTGGCACAGATGTAGTTATTACACACTCACAGAATATTAGGTGTTTTATGTAAGAGAGATACTCCACAGCAGCAATAATATGTTAAACACAAGTTAACAAACCTCTTATATTACTCTTCCACAATACAACTCTACTACATAAAATAAGTCATTTTAAATGAAAACATGCTCTATGTGAAAAGATGAAGACTAAATCTACATAAAATTAAGGCATGGTGTTTGTGGCTGTTTCATTGCCAGTGATATTAACAATGCGATAAAAAATCTGATCAACTGGAAGACCACCTCCCAGAACCAATGGAAAAAAGATGAAAAGAACTCACCAGATGATAAGATTTATAAATGGAAGCTATAGATGAGACTTCTGTTTTAATCAGTGGTATTGCTGTATTATATTTTCCAGTCATTAGTGGCCCCACTGAGCACACTGTAGCTGAGCAGTTCTCTAGTCTGTCATCAAGCAAGTGATCCTGTGCCATTTGTGATTTTACATGTATTGACTGAAATGTAACTCAGTCAGACTAGAAATCATGTTTCTTGTTACTTTGCACCTATTTGATGTTTTATACCCCTGATCTTACGAGGAATTTAAGAAACCTCCACAATATATTTTATCCATATTCAATGCATAGCTGGGCTTGATTTATAAAAACAGCTACACTGTGATTAGCATAACTTAAAGTTTAGTTCATGGCCAACACCACTGTTGATCAAAAAGCCTCAGCTTTTTCTCTGAAGTGAAATATTTGAACTAGGTCACTCATAGTGTGAGGAGTGGGCACAAAATGACCATGCAGCTTGATGAAGAACACTTGAAATCATCCCAGAGGGCAGAAGATAGGTTCACTGAAGAAAATAAGCACCATCAGGTGCATTTATTGAGGATTTGTCCTGTGGTTTTGTTTACTAGCCTGCAGAGCAACAGGCAAAGAGCCAATAACATGCAGTTTTTTGCATCAACTATGAACAAATTGCTTGAAGGAAGAAAAACAACTTTATCTTTGTCCCAGATTACTGAAATGTGTCTCCTTCAAATAGCCTCATTCTCAAGTTTTATGCCATACTCGCTTTGAGTGCTGCTTTTGTAGTCAGAGTTGCCAATTTGCTAGACAAGACCAGAAAAGACCTTTTGCCTCTGAGTGACACAAGCACAGGTACAATTTGAAACTTGCATCAGGTACCTTGGCGCATTAAAATTTGGGCTTACCAAAGCAGCATTTTCTCACAGGCATCATTCCCTAAAGATGTCCTGGTAGTTCCTGCATACTCTCCCTCATCCCACTCATCTCCTGACTCCCAGTCTTTTGCTATTGTAATGTAGGGTGGAAAAGTAGAAAGTATTGAAACCCTTGTTTTCAGCAGCTGCTGTGTATGTCTCTGTTGAGTTTTTCCTAATTACCTCCCAAAGGAGCCCTACTGCTGTCAGACAGAAAGAGAGGAGGGTGAAAGGGAGCGAGATAGAAGAGGGGAAACAATGTAGGGGATAGATGGGAAGAAAGACAGAATGTCAACGGGAACAGGAAGACAGCAATACACAGAAAAAACAGGGCGAGCAAGGGGAGATAAAGTATAGGCAGAGAGGAGAGGTTTGCATGCAATCTTCCATTTAGTCTTGCTCTGCCATGTTTACTGTCACTTCAGCTCTGAAAAACAGGTAGAATGCTTCCATCTCCAGTACAGGCTTTTGAAAAATGCATAGAGCCACTGTCTCACCAAAAAACACTCCACCTAATGGGCTATAACATAAGTGTAGAACAATTGTTTCATCACATGATGTACAGCAGTTCACGGCAGCGATGCTCTGGTGTGATGTATGTGCTATATATAAAATGGCAAACTAATAACACAAGAATAGCACCAACCAGGTGTATGTTGGTCATTAAACCTGACGTATCCACAGGCTAAATGCTAAAAAGCTGTAGAACACGCTTCATGAGTCCTTTATCTGCACTGACAGTGTTGCTTTCACATCCTATTTACTGTACACTCACACAGGGAGACTGTAAATTCTGCTGCTGCTGTGGCCACAAGAGGCAACTATAGTTTAATGGCACATTGAATTTCCCTTCTTTTCTCCAGATTCTTTTGTGCCAGTTGCTTTGAAGACATCATCATCGTTAGGTGAATGAGGGCAAGTAGAGTGGAGAGTCAGAAGTTTTAGGTTCTGTTTCACAAAACCTCATTCAAAATTTCACTGGCATTTGTGATGATGACATTTGTAATGATGAAGTTGAGCGTTTAAAACGTTGAAACGTTTCACAGTGTAACTTCCCGTCATTTACCATGTAATATACCAGAACTTCAGGGTGCAACTTCTTCTATGTCTTTTTCCTTGCTTGTAGGATAAGCACAGTTAAGTTGCCTTACAACCTGTTAACTCATTGGCAATAAAAAATGATTAACTTTAATTGTTGAACACAATTGGCTAAACTGTAAACCTTGTCATCTGACATATTTCTGAGGAAATGCTACAGTAGTAAAAGGTTTTGAGTTCACTTCAGGCTTCACACTGTTTATTTTATCCAGGCATTCATATTTCAGAGGGCATAGGCTTAAGAAATAGGATGGGAGGGTTAAGGAGTGGCTGAATTTGTTTTGGAGTCTTACTTACCCCATAGCCGCTGGAAAAAAAGAGTTATAGTTGTGTGATGGCTCAAGAGCCAAGTCAAGTGGCCATAGCTAGGCCAGACATGGCTGTAACCACAGCAGGACTGGGAGCACTGAACAGTATAGGCAGTCTTTAGCTTTTTACTTTATATTAATAAATTAATCATTGTTTCATTTTGTTAAAATCATGAAGGGTTTGAATACTGAATTGCAAGTGCTGTAGCACCTACTCATTTATATTAGAGTATAAATAGTAAATCTCAATAACGTGTTACTTTTACAAAAAGAAATTATGGAGACATTGCAGTAAACCACAGTAGCCAATGAAACAGCGGCCGCTAGCCCAGAAATTATGTCAGAGTCTTTACGTCTTGTTTTACTTAGGTGGTAAAACCATTGAATTAAAATGTGTCAAGCTAAAACATAGTGTAAGTAGAGAACAGTAATAAAGTCAGAATACTGCCAGAGTAATATCAGTTGCATAACAATATCTACCTACAGTTTGCTAATATTAGTCACCATAAATACTTGTCATACCAAACCAAATAAGAATGTAGGTGAATGTACTCATGTGTTTTATCACGTTATGAATTTAACTCTTTTTTTGTTTGTCCGAGGAAGATTGTGTTATTATTTCTTTCAAAATTTACACAGTCTCACTTTTAAATAGCCATATTACACAGGCTACTTTCAGTTTGACCCTGTGACAATCTGTCACCAAACTAATTAAAAACAGAATTTCAGAGACGGTGTGGTATTACAAGGAATTTGTCACTAATCTTGAACTGTTCAAGATTAGTGACAAATTCTCAACAGCAGGACAAACAGGAGGCAAATCCTGACATTGTCAGACAGAATCTACTTTTTCATGCACCAGTAATCTGGTTACTGGTCCACATTCTGGTTAAGGTCTTTCTGCTGAAGCTGACATTATCCTGACATGAGGTGTCTCTGTTACCATAAGTACACAAATGAACATAATCTTCTGGCTGAGTAGGTCAAACAAAGGAGGATGATCTCAAGTCAAGTGAATTGTTTCATTTTGACTTGGCACTCATAATAGTCTGAGTGTGTGAGACTGACAGTGAAATTCAAAAGTAAACACTGTTTCTGTGCTACAGTAGCACATTTAATATGGGAGTAACCATATTATTCATGATCAGAGAGACAGAGTTTTATTCTAACCCACTTATTCTATTACGTATTCACACAAAACCAGGTTACTGGAGTAACCAGGCCAAGTATGTAGTTCTCCATGAATGGAATTGAGGCCACTAACGGAGAGACACTACACTGTAGACAAAGAGCTGTCTTTTGGGTGATTTTATGGTAATTCAGATCAATTTTACATACCATTTCAATTAATTACCACTAGAGTTCTGTTGTGTTATGGCCAATATGCCAATACTAGTGAAATATTCTTTTTACAAGACATTGATTCAACATCTAAGCCTCCTGGTCAGTATGTGTATGTGTGTTCATATGGACAATTGCCCTGACTGATCAAATCTGATTAAATCAATAGATACAAATGTAGAAATATTTTTAGGCAGTTCCTGTTTCAGCGAAGAAAAGCCTGAAAATTAATGTTTCCTTCGTAGATTTCATTACTGCCACCACTTTTCATTACAGGAAGCTAAAACTTGAAAGCTATAAGTCATATATCAAAATGACTAACAGTTCACATTGTAGCCCCTCGTCAGCATCTCTACCTTTCTGAAAGTAACACAGGATTTGGTCCAGCACTTACAGGATTAAAATCACAAAGCCTTTCCAGTTATCACAAATCACTGGATATCCCAAGTAACACCAGTCCTGTGTGTATGAGGCCTCAGAGAGCTATATTAAAACACATTCCCACTGTGATAGGCTTAATATGGTGGCTGTGAAAGTGAAGCACTATTAGTAAAGGATAATGTGTCAATTATATTTGAGGGTGGATTTCTTTGCTCAAAAATCAGAAAAGATAACTTCAAAGTTATGGTTCATTTCCCCAAATGCATTGCTGCTGTGAGCCATCTTAATGTAGCTGTCCATGGTGCTGAAATGATAAAGTAAGCTACAAGTGGAAGATGGAATATAGAAAAAATAAAGACAAACATCACAAAAGGAGCATTGTATCTGGTTAATTATCACGCTGAGTACATGATGAAAGTAGAGCCTGCAGTCTTGCTGTCTTACCAACGTTATTAAATCTTGCAGTAACACTTCTTGTAAGTTTCCCCAAGGAGGTACATTGTCAGTGAATGCAGGTGTTGTCACTTTGTTATCAAATTAACATCACTATATTAAGCCTCTGTTGGGAACCAGAATAAAATAAGGCGCATACACACACCAGTACAAATACAGAAAAAGTATGGGAACAAAGAGATTTCAGTGTTTGCCAAAATGTAACCTCTGCATATTAATATTTGAGGTACCATATATGTTGGTTGAGTGTATTAGTATTTAGGGTACGATATATTGCTATTAATTGGGATGAGAGGAGTTGATTTAATTGGCAATTATTGAAGCTCCTCTCTTACTTGCTGACATTGATCCTGCTCCAGCCTCTTTTCCCAATTTGCACCATGATACAGTCAGATTGTGCTTGTGCCTCTGGTCACCTAAACTTCAAAAACATCTTGGTGCTTTCACCCAATTTCGGGAAAAATATAGGCATTAGATTGGGGTCACATGAGGTGAACACATATCAGTATTCAGTATTGCTATACAATCAGTCACTGTTCATCCTAATGAGGGCAGATTGATTACAAAAAAAGATGTCAATATTGTCCACAGTTTACTTGACTGTCTCATCATAAATAAATGAAGACTCTTTACAACAGGCTATAGAAAGCCTAATGGCTTCTGAATTCACAGATGGGTTCTTCTGATCAGTGTAAAGAGCAAATACTGTTTAAAAGGCAATAAAAGGACTCAATGTAAACTGTCCATTGATCCATTTATCCTGGCTTACATCCAGCATTCTTACCAAGTATGAGTGCCAAATCCTAGAATGTGTCCTCCTTACAGACATGAGACCAAATATACTGTACAATTTGGAAATGCTTTCACTTTGGGATTAATCCTCATTGGAATCAAAGATAGATGCAACACAAGACCAAAAATATAGCCTGAGATATCAGTTTGCAGAAGCATTGTCTGCTTGTGGGGTTTCCTGCTGTGGTTATTGTATGGAAGAGTCCAAGGTGGATTTCTCCTTTGTGAATTTACTCAAGGAACTGAAATGGGATTGGGCAGAGGTATTTATTTATTAATATATCAAGCGTGGGGCATTACCTCGGTGGCATATTAGTTTCTCTTCTCCCAGTGCCCCCCCCCCCTCGACAGGCAGCATTAGTAAATGTGTGCTGACAGCAGAGGTTACCTTGAGCAGGCCGCTGGACCTGGGGGCTGTATGTCTTCATTTACCCCAGTATCTGCAGATGCCAGGGAAAAGGGAAAGTTATTTTCTGTGTCTGGCCCGCGGGGAAAACTGAGGCTAACGATCTTGGCCATGTTTATTGTTACCTTGCTCCTAGAATAGCACTTTACTTTTAGGAGCAACCATCAAGGAATGCAAGCAAGAGGGATGAGAAGGTATGGGTGGGTGAGGTGTGCCTAAGTGTGTGTGAGGGTAGCAGGGGCAGAGGTGAGAGTTGGGTTAGGGGTGTTTGCATCACCGGCTGGATACACATTCATTTGCAGTGAGAGAGCTTTGAACCTAGAAGTCGGCTGTGTTGTGTGATTATACTGAACCTCTGTGTCCACCTATTAATCATCTGGCCTACTGGAGGTGGATTATTTAGGTCAACCTTGATGCAAACACCTTCCATGAAGTTATTGCATAGTGCTCCATAGTACTTAGATCAGTATGGCACTAGGCTGCATAGTGTAAGCTAGTGTGACGACACCACTTAAAGAAATATTTTTGGGAAATACTGCTTTCTTATTGAGAGTTACTGTCGATGAGAAGATTGATACAGGTCTCTTGTTTGTGTTTTATATATGGAGCTGCAGCTGTAAGGCGACTGACTGAAAAGTGACTGTCCAAACACAGCTTTGCAACTACGGTAGGCACAGCAGGTCTGTCAAGCTGTGGATTTCTCCACATGTTAAAGCGGTGTGTATGGGGCTGTAGTAAGAGCGATAGTAAGTAGTAGGAGTTTGGAGGGTGTTTTTTTTCCTAGCCATTACAAAACCCAAATCACCCAAGCAAAAGAGTAAGGAACAGATTAAACAGTGTGTTTATCTGCTCTAATGTAAGCTGCAATCATTGGCAATTTAGCTTACTATCTACCTTAACTCAGCATTACTTCCAAAGTCAAGGAGCACATCATCAACTAGCGTTAATTACATTCATTTGAGGGATTAAAATTTTAAAAAATGCCCCGTTCATGGCTAGCACATGCACTTCGTAGTATTTCCTCACTGTGAAAGTCAGTCCTGGATGCTGTCAGAGTTTACATTAACTTTAACAGCTGTGTTCTGTGCCATATCTGTAACTATTTCTTCCTCTAAACATCAGCTCTCCAACTCTTCTAAAAAAACTCCAGAAACTCCAGAACTTCTTTTGACCACGGTTTCTGTACTTCATATGCAGTTTATGCATTAAACATTTCACAGTGATGTCATCTCTTTCACAATATCACATTTTAAGTTAATGTTTTAAAGTTTGAGTTTTGGCCTTTTAGCTATATATAAATGATTACTTGCAAATGTAACATGGTAGACAGATAGATAGATAGATAGATAGATAGATAGATAGATAGATCTCGCCAGTCTTTCCCATGTTTCATGCTGAGACATCGTCCTTATCTGTTCTGAACAGAGCAGTGCCCTCTAGCTCTTTCTCTTTCATTATAATGGAATAGATAAAGAGTATATGTGGACAGTAGGGAGCAGGAGTCTTAGCCACAAAGCCAAAATGAAGGGTTATTACAGTTAAATACAGGCTGACACTCTGTCGGCTAATCCTCGGGGCGGCCATTACAGAGAAAACTAATAGGCACATCAGTAATCAGGGCCAAATTCATTGTCTTATCTTGGCCCTAAAAGTACCTCTAAATAGCACTATAACAATCAATGTAAGACGATATCTCCCAAAATGCTGTAAGAGGTAGAGACTACAATTTCTTCATAGGATTTTTTTTAAAGAAAAACAACAGTATAGGTTGTAAATTCGGTTGCGAAAAATTACCTACGATATGTTTGAGTGACATACACCATCTATTGGCTGTAGTAATTATGACCCAAAGTGACTTTTCACAATATTCAAGTGATCATTTTAACCCAAGCCATAATCTTTCCCTAATCCTAACCAAATGGTTTTAGTGCCTAAACCTAGCCAGACCTTAACCACAGCGTTGTCACACCACAAAACATTATCATTTTTTAACAATGATTTGTAAAGCTGTTGATAGGGGCGGCATATTAGAAAATGCTCCTATGGGTTTTTCTGGAGTGTAGGTACAATCGACCTATCTGGTCATTTAATTGTAAGGATGTGTTGGACCTCAACCCCATCCAACACATTTGGATAAATTGGTAGTGTGAGCCAGGCCTTGCCACCGAACCTCATTAAGGCTCATGTGGCTGAATGGGTAAAATCCCTGCAGCCAGGTTCCAAAATCTTGTTTAAAGCCTTCCCAGAGAAGAGGAGACAATTATAGCAGCATATTAATGCTCATGGTTTTGGAATGATATTTTTGGCTGTCCACATACTTTTGACCATATAGTGTATGTATGTAAGTGAGTGAATGAGAAAGTCAAACAAAAGCAAAATCATTACAAAATCTGTCTGTCTTGTCTAATAAAGCACTAGGATAATCTTTAACTCATTTTGCCAAAGATGTTGGTTAACTCATGAAAGTGTAAGAATGCTGAGCTAATTGTATTGAGATCTGAAGAATGTCTATGAAGCGCCAAGGGGGTAAACCCTTGACAATTCCATTAAATGTCCGAAGATGTGCAGAAACACAGAGAGGTGGAAAGCATGCATCATACAAATCTACCCTGATGCACTGCTGTTAGTGCACTCAATTTATTGAATTGAGTTTAGTTTTAATTTGCATCCTAATTTGACCCTGGCACCTCTGACTAACGCTCAGGGTGCTTTTTTTTGCTCCCCACTTTGTAATCAGTCAGTTATTCGTAAGCACTTTGAATACCAATGGTCTTACTCCTCCAGCTGCTAAGAGGTGGGAACATTTCAGACAGTCATTGTTCGTAGACATTAAGTGTATGGGTATTGAAATTTGATAGCGCTTTTTTGGTAAACCAGATACAAAAAACAGAGATAAAACTCAAGTGCAAGTTGCCATTTTGCTGAAGTGTTTAGAAATACAAAACATGATGACTGGATAACAGGTTGAAAGAATATGTCAAAGCCAAAGTTGAGATTTGACTTTACTGAACACCATATATATTAAACACTGCTATGTGTGATATCTCAGTTATGTGATTTTATCACAAGTTACTCTTTGTCTACTTTCATTCAACTTTAACTTACATTGACCTACATTCCCCAGAGTGCCTTTTGGCAAACCCCAGAGAGTGCACATGAATGAATAATTTTTAACGTAGGCGGAGGGTGCAACAGTGCTGTTGGAGTTTTCCAGTCACCCTTTCTACTGAAAATGTAACTTTTCATGATGCTGTATTATGTTCTGGTCTATTATAGCTACTCTTAGTAAGTACAGGCAGGTATCTCCACATCTTCTGTTCCTGGATCTACAGTTCCTGGATCTTCATTCTCTATGTTAGTCTGTCCATATGTCCTCTTATCCAGTGACGTGTTCCACTGCAATGTATCTTAAAAACACTGGCTGGCTTTTCACAATATTTATCACCAGAACCTGAATGCTGATGTTTTGGTGGCTGTCTGACCTTCCTCTCTACAATCACCACAATTTCATAAAAATGTAATAAAATTCACTGAACCCCCTCATACTAACAAAAAGATTCATATTCATTTGGGCCATCACTCTAAACCTAAGGCTAAATAATCAACTTTGTGGAAAAGACAACTAACAGCTAAACTGCTGTAAAATTTGCATTTGATAGTGCTTTGAACGAACAACCCCACTAACAGCAGACTTTGCACACAAATGACATAATCTAACGTTCTGATTGTCAAGACAATTACTAAAGACATCCATACTTCCATTCCATAAACCTCTTCCACATAAGCCTCCTTAACTTCCTTTGCAGTACCATCCAAAGTTCAAAATTTAGATTTTTAGTAGACTCCAAGCCCAAGCTGAGAAAACCCTGATGACGTCAATAGAGGTTATTTTCTCAGACTTGACAAAGTTTCTCAGAAGACATCATACAACAGTTTTTACAGGCTGAGTAGAAGTAACCATGACAACTTTGTGAAATTAATGGAGTCCTCCTTTCAGGGCTGCTAACAGGACTAACCTTATAATTTGAAGGTGTCAGGGTCAGTATACCCAGAATGTATATCAGAGGTGCTTGTCGTATAGTCAAACAGCTTCAGAAACCCCCTCACCTTTCCAATGATGGACTTTGGAGGCTGTGTCTGACAGTTTCCGTAACCTTATAAAACCAACAAACCGACATCCACACAGCGATTGTCTAAACCTGCAGAGGTGAGAAAGTAAGCAGTGTTTGAACTTTTTCTGTCATATTTCATTTGCACAACAAAGTGCAACACTGTGATTGCCTTCCAGGAGAAACTATCAGAAAATGTGGGAAATTATCCCCTAGATTTTAATTATTATTGTGTCTCTCCCCTTTCTATGATGGATGACTTCATTCCATCTTTAAGTGTGGTCATTCTGAACAGCTATAAACAGCGAACAAACTAGTTCTATTGTAGTGTGATCCTTATTCTTTATCAAAGTCTTACTCACACATATTACACAGCATAATCACTGGTAATAAAGTTGTGTACAGTCATTGTCTTTGTAATCAGCATATATGCTATAGCTGCCTTTTTAACATTGCTAAAATATTTTGTTGTGAAATCCTTTTATCATTTTACAGTCAGCTGAGCATGAATAAAATTTGTGAATGTCTTATTGTAAGGTTGACTGCAGAAGCCCCACAGCTTCCTAGTATTAAAATATGAGGTTTTTTTTTATCTTCACACACATTCCTTGCCATCCTTTCCAATTTTTTTTAAGTTGTAGGAAAAGCTTTATCTGTTCTAAAGCTTTGAGAGAGAAAAAAACAGCTTGAGCAGTAGAGGTGAACTGGCTATTTGTTTAAGTTGTGGACCACATATGAATAACTCTTGGCTCTGCACATATGGTTCCAGGCTTCTGGAGAAAAATGAGTCCTGTTTCAGGGCACGCTTCCCTTCAGCATATCAACATATTTCCTTCATGCATATGAGGGCAGGCATTCAGTGGCATGATAAGTCACTCCACTTGAATAACTGTCCACATCCCTCTCTGGCTTTACTGACCGACTGCAAAACCCAAAGGACGGTCCCTTCTGTTGGCGATGCCAGCCACACGCTAAGCCCCCATCCATCTCCCTTGGCCTTTTTTAGCAGTTTTGTCCTCTTTCCTTCTCCATGCCTCCCTCTCTGGTTCTCCATGGATCCCCTAGGCAGCAGCAGGTGCACTTGGGGGGCTGTGGAGGGTCTTTGCCAGGAGCTTGAATGAAGCCTTTATAGACTGGCTTTCAATGCCCCCCCTGTTCCCCCCTGTGCTATCATAGGAAAACCACTATCATCAGTGTTATGATCTACAGCCCTCCGATCGTGGCTGCTCCCTGCCAGACGAGGGGCTTACAAAGACCTCCTGGGGGGCTGTGATGCTCCATTTCAATATCAGACCACCCTCACCCCCTAACCCACCCACCCCCACCTCCTGCCAAACACACACCAGAGACACAGAAACTGCATGTAACTTCAAGGCAGCCAGGCTACAGTGACAGAGAACAAGACAGACACAGGAGTCTGACAACCCAGCATTCAGTGGAATTACTGCAGAATTAAGCTGGTGAACTGAGAGGAGAGGAAAAATGAGTCAGCACAGCCTGTCATTGTCACTAGTCAGGCCTAACACCAGGGCCACTGTAAACCCAGAGTTGCCAGTTAGCTCTTTAAAAATCTGCAACATTTTTATCTAAACAAACATGTTATGCAACTATCACCGATTGCTATGCGGCAGTGTGCCAACCTATTTACAGCTTCACATTTGCTCTTCTAAAGATTCAGTGTCTTTGCTGGCAAAGAGTCATCTGGTGCACAGGATGTAATGCATTACATTCATCATGTGTGATTTGTATGAAATTATTGCAATATCTGGATGGTTAGCATGAGCAGTTATGGCAGACAAAGAAATGAATATTGGTTTCTGGCCAGTGTCCGCTGTGGTTGTGTTTTTGTTCTGACATCCACAGTGGTTATGTGTTGGCGCCAACACAGTACCTTTTGATTCAATGTTTTGTTCATTGGGTGCAGACAAAAATAACCTGCTCACCAATCAGCAATGCCGAATAGAATGACTATTGGATGATTCTGCAAAAATCATGCTTGTTTTCTGAACATTCATTGCCAATGTCTCTTGATTTCTGGGTTGTAAAGGTTTCCTGATACGTGGAAGAAAACTGATACATAATCAGAGATGTGACCATGTTGATACACGACCAGACATGCAAATTTTGTGTGAAATTCCTAAAAACTGTATATATGTCACTGATCTTTCCATGTAACTTTAGTATGCAGGATGAGTCAGTTTGTGTGACTATTTATTGTGTCCAATATTCCCAAAAATCTTTGCATTATTACTCTGCAAAACACTCAGTGGCATCATACACTCAGTTGCCAGAACAATAGGTACACCTGGCTAAAACTATCACAGTCAACAGCCAAATAGCCATAGAGACTAATAATCTGGTGTATATTAGTTGCACCCCAAACTGTGTTAAGACGATGCATGGGCTGACAGCAAAGGCAAATAACACATTTGTGATCATCTACTGCTATACATCTAAATCACAGAGGTAAAATATAGTTGTATTTATTATAGATTACTTGCCAACCATCACCCTTTCATTCACTAACAAGTAAAAATGAAGACAAAAAACAGTCAAAGCTGAAATGAATCATATCAAATCAGTTTTGAATTATTTATATAAACAGCATCTCTAGATATATATATATGTATCTGAGGTACATAGTATGGCAACAACAGTATGGTTAAGATATGGATAAAGTTAGTCAATTGTCGAACACTTAAGTTAAGGTCATGACAATGAATGTCAGATTGTTCTTTTGTCTTTATAAATTCTGCCACTACTGCTGTGTTTTTGTATATCATGCAAATATACACCTGATCTAATACTGTCCAGTGTGTCCATGTTTTGCTTCTAATGTTTGCTGAGCTCTCTCAAATCAACACTTTCATTAACTAAACAAAGAGACTTCTTTCATTATTTCCCCTGTGAGTATGTCTGTTGGCATTATGTTATGCAAAGTTATTTATGTGATTGAATTGAATTCTTTGAACAGTTTGTCCTCAGGATTCTGAAAAGATGGACTGATTATTGACAATTGGCGAATAAGCAGTCGTTTGCATTTGTTCATCACAGAACACCATAAATTGCAAACAAAGACTCAAATGAAATGGAAAGTATGATGGAAATATGTTTGTGTTTGCGATCCAGTAATGTTTCTGTAATGTGCACTGAAGGCTCTGGATTAGTGGTCATAGTCAGCAGGGTCAACATGCACTGATGCACCTGAATGCTTCTGCCCTCACGAGTTCCAGGTCAGCAGCACTAATGATTGTTACAATCAATGAAAATCTACTGGAGAAAATCCCTTCTGTCTTTTACAGTACTGCCTTTGATTTTTTACTTTATTTTTGACAAACTGTGAAGAAATAGTTATTCAAAATTTGGGTGAAACCAGCCCTTTAAATCTCATAATAGTAATGAGTCACAGAGATGGCAACAGCACTGCTCACTTCTGTGATGGTGTACTGACAGACCTTGGCAGTCAGAGTAGGACAAACTTCTCATCTTGTGTTGATGGCCTGAGAGCAGATGTGGGGAAAGGAAGGGTTAATCGTGTAAGGTGCGTCCAAAGTCACTTCCTCATTCACTTAGAAATGAGCATTCCCCTTCATCCTTCGTTGTATATTCATGAAGGTCCTTTAACCATATGCAGAGACCACTTTCCATTCCATCCTCATTGCCAATGCTGTTTTAAAGGAAAAAAGCCCTTAGAAGGACAATATGTTAATTATTAATTGACCCATGCACTTATGCACTGTAGTGATGATGAAGATATGCTTTTAGAAGCCCCTGTAACCCCCCTCTCACCCACAGCATGCTTTAGATTTAAGACCTTGATGGAGAAACAATGCAAGCAAAAGCCAAATTGCAGAGTTGTCCTTTGCACCAACAGGGGTAGGAAAATAGATTGAGTTGAACTTTCTGGGAACAAATGCCCCACACCTACCCACAGTGTTTCACAATGATCTTTTGTCAACCAACGCAGTGACATTACCCTCTATCAAATCAGTTACCCATCAGCCATCACTCTAATCCGGGGGTTTTTAGCGTTGGCACTGGCACTCAATCACTGGTGCCTCTGTGGATTTCCCAAATGTACTGATCCTGCCAAAGACTCCATTGCCTTATTAAAGTGCAGTCACAGAGGCAGTGCTGTCACCAGGTAGGATGCACCAGCCTAAGGGAGGAGAATGAGAAGGTAGTGACAAGCGAATTCATTACACCACTTTTGTTGATGGTGTTGTAAAATAGAGTGTGAGATGCTGCACAAAGGTCATCCACTCACACGTTTTTGTTGTTGAGGAAGGAGCTGAATGACTGAATAAGCTAGTGGCCATGTCTTGACCCTTTACTTGCATCCGACAGTCTTATTGATTTTTCACAGATTCTTGTTGTGTTTGAACTGGGTGGGCCAGGTTATGTGACAAGCACCTTGATAGTAATGTTTGTGTCTTGAATTACAATATTAGGGAATCATTTTGCTTAAAGGATATGGCTGGCGATTTTCCATATTATCTTGATGTCAATAAATCTCAGGCCTGGAGCCGAACCAACAATGAACTGATCTACTTTTAAGTATTGTGTGCATCCAAAGCCGTATTTTATTCCTCTGTGCCAAAGACCTCCGTTGTTGTCCTAAAACTATTAAAAACATGTCCATGAGCCACACTATCGCACTGAGTAACATGTTCTTTCACCTTGAAGATTATGGTCACTGTAGTTTGTTTAAAAAACACCTCCAAAGACCAATAACAGTGATCAAGTTTTCAGTCTCTGGAGATTAGTTCTGTGTAGGTAGATGGCACCGTGAATGTATGGTATGTGGGGGAACGTGATTCTGTTTACAGAACTTTGCTAGCTTGTAGTACTACAAATCACAACATCTTGACTTTGTACTGAAGTTCTCTGAGAAATTTACAATTTAGATATTTTATAAAATATCTAAGGCAATATAATGCACTTCATAAGATTGTATACAAAGTTTACCAATGATTCATATCTGGAAAGCTCAGAGTAGCTAATCGAACATCAAATTTAAATCATATTGATACCGTCAGTAAAAAAAATAGTGCAATAAATAAATGCCTCTGAACGCAATTTTAAAATGTCTGCTCAGACTTTGTAGAAAGTATATGATATGTTGTCATACTTAATCTGCAATGGATTAAACAGTCTGCAGTGGATTAAGCTGCTCCTGCATCTGGCCCAAACCTCTCATTATAAAACAAACAAATGTTGACATTTTGAAAACACAGCAAAATATATACAGTATAACCAAGGGACTCATTAGACACGTTAAGATGCTTAATTGATCCCAGAGTGAGGAAAACGATTGGCTCAACTTTAACTCCTTGTGCTTAAAGTGCAAGCAGAGCAAAACACAGCAATTGCCAGGTAGCTGCAATGCAATAAATGCTTAATTGGTCTGTGTTCGCACACTGTAATATAGAACATTATACATGACATTCTGCACATTGGTGCCATTTTGCCAGAAGCCCAAAGCACAGCAAGGTGAGAAGAGAAACTAGGCTGCAATTATGGTGTGAACTCTTTATGTGAGCTCTTAATTAATCAACCTTTACAGTACTGGGGTCATGAGGAGGCTGTAGTCGTCAGGAAAGTATTGAAAGAAGCTTAAAGATGAAAAGCGACGAAGTGACTATCTGTCAGCTCCCCCTGACCTTTCTCCTTCTGTACCTTTAAACTCTATAATTATCCAGTCCTGTAAAGACATTCATTTGTGAAATAAATTGGCTCTATACTAGGTTTAGTTGTATGTCAACTCTCAGCTGATAATGCCATTTATTCACACTCCTTCAGGCAGTGAATACAATGTTGGTGGACTTTTGTTTTATACAGAGCTTTGTGGGATGCTCCATCTCTGTCTCACAAAAAGTAGGAGGAGTGGGAGCTTGTTGTAAAAGTAAACATCCGTGCTTGCCAGCACCCTGCTAGTGAGTATCGGATGGTAAATGTTCAAAGGGAGCGATGCATAATGAGAGATGACATATTTGTTGATGCATGTTGTTTCCATGCTGGATGAATGTACAGAAAGACTTTGTCATTGTTTACTATAAGAATTATGATTCATGCTTTTACTGAGTGGGCTGGAGAGTGGACCACACAAGCAGTCTTACTGATCACAAATAAATGGGAAATTCATTGAAATGCGAGGTAATCCATCAATGTGTCAAAGCTAATATCAAATGCTGCCCTTCCAGACTAAATAGTGGATAAATTCAGTGCTGTGAATTAAGTCTGAACATTAACTGAACATCTGCATAATAATTAACAATAAGGGAGAAAAGAGCTTGTGTGTTTTTGTGATACCAAATGATGCCTTGAATAACAAAACAAAACAAAACAAAACACATCCCACCACTTACCAGCAGTGCATTGGTATAACAGAGCTGGGCAGTAAAGTGTTTCAGTAATGAACTTTTCTTCAGTAACAAGTAGCATGAGGGATTCTGATTTGAAATTTGGTAATTCCATTACAATTATTTATCAGCTCTGCTAGACAAAATACATTTCGCATTTCTGCTAGACATTGTGGGGATCTGTGTTTTGTCCAGTTTGTAGGGTACATGAACCCTGCAGTTTCACGTTACAAACTTGCTTGCTTACAAAGTGCTGTGTGCAGCCACCGGAGCTAAGTTAGCTGCTGAAAGTCAGTAACTACCTCCATACTGTGGACTGGCTGTATGTTAAACCTAAAGCAGGTTAGCAGAACAGCAGCAGCTGCAGCCATAGTGTAGTGAGTGTCTACACAGGATGCATTCATGCATAGTGCTGAATGTAGATCACCAGCGTTTTGGCAGCACTCAGAGCTTGAAACACAATGACTGAAGTTATGCGTGTAAAGCGGAAGAAAATAGACCTGAAGTGTAAAAATATGCGTCAGATTATGGCTACAAGCATATAGTGTGAGGGAAGTGCAAGCTGTTAAATAACTTGTGTAGACAGCTGTACTGAAGAAAATAGAAACGTGCTTTTACAGATGTGCGTTTAAAATCCGGCTGAAACATCCCCTGTGTATAAAAGTCTTGATGTAAGTAGTAATTTTACTAATTACTTCTGCTGTTGAGTCATTAATAAAGTAATGCAATTGTATTTCCAATGAATAAAATGTCAAGAGTATATGACCTTTTCTAAATGATTTGCCCAACACAGTTAACTACTGATTAAACTAGAGCAAAGAATAAAAAAATAAAAAGAATAAAACAGAAATTCTTAAGGTCAGAATTGCAAGAGTAATAATCTAAGTCAAATAAGGAATAGTGTTAAAAGATCTTAGTGAGCAGCTGGACTTCCTGCTTGGTATAATCACATCTCTGCTGTCTCATTATGTTTCTTTGCATCCGGACTGAAAGCAAAGAAAGATCCATTTGATTTGACCTTGAGCTGAAGTGTGAATTGTAAGTTCTCCGCCTTCTACAATAGGTATGACTAATGAATTTTCTCTTGGCTTTATCATGCATCTACAGACATTGCTGTTACAGAAATTTGATAACAGCTATGTGCGCACATCCTGTGAAGCCAAGAACTGTTAGCATTACTATTTTTAAAGTTGCATTGTTTTGGCCACTTACAGAATGTGGAACAAATAAAATCATATTATCACCATATAAGGTTGTTTTGGCAATACACATTAGCAAAGAGTTGCATTTCTTGTCATGTTCCTGTACATCTGAAGTCTAATATCTACTATATATCTATATCTTTAGCTCTTTTTTGGTCTCCTCCATCTGGTTCTTTGGCTTTTAGATGCTCCTAGCCAACTTTATCTGCCTACTGTTGGTGCTAGGAAGGTAGCATACATCAATCACAGTCTATTAGAGCTTCTGCTGACTTGCTGCTGCTGAGAGTGATGTCGATGAGTTTAAAGAATCACTCTGAAACACTCTGTAGAGTTCAGGGGAACTGCAGATTAGGATTTTTCTGTGGGGGTTAGTTTCTATGAGCAACACCTCTCACAATACACATAGTCATTTAATCCAATAATAATATAAAAATAATAGATAGTGCAGCTTTTAGTGCACAGGATCTGTCAAAATACATTTTGCATCAAATTTGGATTTTGCCATCCAAACTGCACGAATGTGTCTTGCAAACTTTATTAAATTTATTAAACTGTATTAAATCTGTAAATCTGTAAATCTTGATTTACAGATTTAATACAGCTTTAATTTTTTGTACTTGCTCAATAGTTTTGTCATAAAAACATACATGTAACAGCATATCTGGGAACGGTAGAATTAGGTGTCTCTCTCAAGTTTGCCACAGCAGAAATGATCCTTCCATCACTACCACACTCTGCTGCTCCTCTTGTAGTTTATATGTCTATTATCCACTCTGTGTCTTAATTCAGTCAAGCAAAATACTAAATTCGCCTGAATGACACTGAGGTAGAGCACTTAATGGACTTGAAATGAGCACTGAACTATATGGAATTAATGTTAATAATGTTGAGAGCAGGCTCCCTTCCACTGAGAGTATGTTTACAAAATGTCTGGCTTTGATAGGATGAGAGGCACTCACAAAGACAGCAGCAAGTCTCTAATCAGTGTATCAAATCTTTTGCACCACTTCACACACATAAGTTCAGTCTGAACTCCTCTTGCAACAAGACGCAACAGTATGTTGTCCTGACAGTTTTACCTTGTTTAAGTTGTAAAAGTTCTGAAGCTGTCTTTGTGTTTTACAGTTTCCACCCTGTGTTGGCAACACAGAGAGGAAAAATGGTTCTGCTGTCCACAGGGAGAAGCCAAATGAGGATTTAGAGAGAAGTGAGGAATACTGACAGCCTCAGATGCCACCAAATGTTGAACAAATGCGTAAACTTTCTATTTGCCTGGGAATTAAAAAAGGTTCATTAGAGTTTGTTTTTGTCAAATTTTATTTACTTTTGCAGATTATATATCATTTGCATACTCATCCTTGTCCATGCTAACGCTAACCCCCTACCTTACCTGTCACTAATTTGTGTACACAAACGACATGTTCCTTTTTAGTGAAGTGATACTTCTAGGACAGCATTTTGTCTGTGTTATACTATATAGCTGAAACAGGATGCTGAGACAAAATGCAGTGTGGAAAGGTTATAAATGTTAAAAGGAGAAAGAAGTTTGCTGGTAGTCATCTAGCAGCTGCTATTGCATGAGTCAATCTTGGCACAGTAGAAACATCTACACCTTCTGCCTTGAAAAATACCAAATGCATCTATGTATGTCACAATTATTAATGTGATTGTAAAGTACGAAGCCTAGTTTGGTTTTCACAAAAATTGTTTATAATAATTTCTGTGAATTTCATATGTCCCATGTTAACAGTCTGTGATGGTATTATGGGTTTGACTTCATGCCCACAGGCATAAACTGTGTTTTTGAGATAGAAAAGTGTAATGAAACTTATGTCAGTAAGTGCTACATTGCATGTACTATCAACTAAATCTACAGTATGTTATTCGCTGTGAATATAGTCTCTTTGTGGTATTTAAAAAAATGAATTGAAATTCTGCCTGGGTTACATCTACTTCCAATGCAGTCTTGCTCTCTGACTGTCCTGTAATGGAGATGCAAGAGCTTCCGATGGGGTTTTTATAAAGTGCAGATCTCAGAGGTGGTTGACAGCTCTGCTGAGAGTGGTAGATGACATGGCCTCATTGGAAATGTTTTTTGTAGTTGAGTGATGGAAATATCTTTCGAGGGCCTGAAAAAACCTGACTTTCTCTGACTTTTTCTCCTTAGTGTTAAGGGAAGGACCAAGGACAGGGTATTATAACATGTTAACCTTGTACAAAAAAGGTGAGTCTATCAAAATTGTACCATTTAAATAGGCTAGGTGAAAAGAGAAACAAACTTCAGTTTCTATCTCAGCCAATTAGAAATGGCAGGTGTTTTTCAGCATTTCTGGCAATTTTTCTTTTATCCCTTCCTAAAAACCTTTCTGAGAGCATTAGTGATTCTTCTTTTTTCTCATGGTCTCAAGTGGGTCCAACTGCGGAAAATCTCAACATCAGTGAATTCCCTCTTGCTAATGGAATAATATGCACTCACACAACATAATGTTTTACATGACTCAGCCTTTATGCACACTTTCTGCTAACTAAAAGAGTTACTATGCATCGGAGGCCATGTTTACTGTACCATCCTCCAAACAGAAGATAAAGCTGCTAAAAGGAAAATAAACTGGGTGCAAGCAGGCAGTGAAATCTTTTTGGATTCTTCTCATGCTTGCTGTGCTCAGGGTGTGGAATTTGTTAAGCAGTGATTATTGTAGAATCCTATTTACTCTGCATTAGATACATAAACTTTGTGATTATGTGAGCTGGGGTGTGAGTGCACGTGAACTGTTTTTGGCACAGGTATTATAATCGCTGTTGCTACAGTACATCTATGCTGCACAGGCACGGCTGGTTGACAGAAAGTAAATTCCAGTGGTTTAAGGGTGATGAGAAACCCTGAGTGTGAGGGAGGCTTCATCTGTCTCTTTGGTCATGTTTGCTGAGCTGGTGGTTTTTACCTTAATAACTCAACCCCCATGTACAGAGAACTGGACCTCCCTGACAGGGATCAGCTCCATCCTTGCCACAGAGAATGGGGGAAGCAGACACTGGGGGCCAGAGATGAGAAAAATCATGGAGTGGTAAAAACCACAGAATCACTTAAGTGAAGTGGCTACTTGCCCTGTGAATTGGCTTTTCAAAGCTGGGGCCGACTGTCGAGCAGACACAAGCAAAAAAGAAACGCTGGTAACATTCATGGAGCAAGCATAAGAGCACTAAATTAAACTGAGTTGTCTGTAGGTCAAGAAGAATGACCTGTACCCATTGAAACATCAGAAGACAATGCAATATTAAACACCATCCAGCGTGAAAATATCATTAGTATACCAATATTAAAAATCTAAAGCCCCGATAGCTCTAGAGGCCGCATCATTTAGTAATGCATGTGAAATTTGTCCTTGCTGTGTCACCAGAGAAAAGAACATTAAAATAAGAAGGATATATCCCCTTGGGAGCATGAATGTGCTCAGTACATTTTATGTTAATCTGCCTATTAGGTTATGGGATTTCACGCATACCAAATTGACATTTTGTCCTGAGGGTGATGCTAGTGGAAAACTCATTAAATATCCATAACAGAAACGGTTCATCATCTGGGCAGCATGAATGTCCTCAGTAAAATTCATGGCTAATGCTTTTGACATCTTTTGTGAACAAAAAATATTGCTACAGATGACGCTAAGGAGAGGTCAGGGATATGACAAAAATATAAAATTTTAGTATCATTAAAATCATTAAATATTTTCTGAGAACCATGAAATCTTTTTGAAACCCCTTGTGAAATACCAAATTTCAAGATTTAAGATGCAAGATTTAAATGTGGCCAGATTTTTGAGATCAATAATGATATAGATATTTGACAGTTTAAAAAAATCATCTATATTAACTTTTTTAATATGAAATGTCTTTGATAAAAATCCCTTATATTTTGTTTTTGAAGACTTGTGACCAAGATATGTGCTGAGCGCAACACTTAACAGGTGAACTAACTATGTAATGGTGACACAGTTTCTAAATGATTTCAAATATATCTTGCATCCCTGTGCTGCAATTTCCTGTTACTTGTCTGCTGATATCTTTGCTGATACTGATATAGTTGTGATGCACTATATTATTATTGGCCAAAATATCGGGCAGATTAATTTATTTTTACCATTTCAACATAGCTGATGAACGCTTTGGTGACTTTACAAAGAAAAGAGAGAAAAAAGAGAAACCACATAGTAAAGAGAAACCACATAGTAAAACTTAAATGACCATGACCACCAAGCAATAACACCTCTAAAATAAATAAATAGGTGATAGGCATCTGTTTTGACCAGGTGTTGCTAATCAATAAAGGATCAGGGGTCACCAAAACATTAAGGAATCATCCTTTGAGGACAATGAATACATGAAACTATTAGCATTGTGGTTCCCACTCAAGGTGTACCACCCCCCCCCCCACTTCCCCCACTATTGCTGTGCGTGGGCCTGAGTGATTTAAGTGGCTGAGCGCTGGAGAGGGGCCCTGGAACTTGTTCGAGGGATTGTAGATATTTATGGTGTCAGAGCTGTAGTTAAGCTGGTTTCAGGGGGACCCGATTTGCTCGATGTGCTCCTGGCTGGGGAGACAGCATTTGTCAAATGCTGACTGATCCCAGTCAACAACAATGAACAGGAGGTGGGCAAATCAGCCTAAAGCAAACACACAAATTTCTTATGATCGGTGAAATTCAGTGTTCATGCACACTTCAGACTGTTTCACCGAAACAACAAATCTCTATAAATCGCATTCACTATGTCCACATTAACATAAACTTTGATCCCATCACAAACATGTATCACTGTATTGTATTTGAACTGCACTGCCGAGGTGCAGATAGAAACATCTTCACTCTAGCATTTCAACGGGATTGCTCTGTGCAGAAAAAATGATGACGGAAGAGTCAAAACAAATTGATGTGCTCCTAATCTGCATATTGATTGGGAACTTCATCAGGCATCCCTAATGAGTGCACAAAAAAAGACTGTGAAGATGAGATTGGTGATTATGATGAAGTTGCCATTCAAAATCATACGTGGCTCTCCAAATCAAGATCCACACACATTTTAACATAATCAATTATAATGTTTCTCCTTCAGATATACAAGAGGGACTGCTCTCTGCAGATGTTTACTAGGTGAATGTTTTGAAGATTTAAATTATAACAACCTCATATTAAGTTTAAAATGCTCAGACAAAAGTATATCACTATTGTACAGTGCCTTTTTTTAACAGTTGCTTCTAAACAACTTGTCAAAACTATATTATACTATAATAATTATGTGATAAAGTCACTTGGATCTATGAATAAATGGGATTCCTTTCATGCCCTTATTTTTCTCCACAATATCATCGTGTCTTGTGGCTAAGCTGGCAAGTACATGTAAATGAACACCATAATATGTAATATTATAAGCAAATAATCCATGAAAATTAAGACATGGGGTCTAGGGCCATGTTAGCAGCTCTCTAGGGCTGCAATGCAGGCTCAGTGGTTCTAATGTTTTTCATAGTCACATCTTGGCTTGGTGTTTGAGCATGCTATTATTTTTGCTAAATAGCAATGATCACAAGTACAGCTGTGGATGATGAGAGTTTGTTTTACCACTATTTGGTCATAAAGCAAAGTATTAATTCTTGATGATGGTGCCAGATGAAAAGTCAGGGGATCACCAAGTTATATCAATTCAACCAGAGAGGATGTATCAAAAATCATGGCAATCAATCCAATTGTTGGGACATTTCACTTTGAACCAACAACCTGATGGAGGCACTAGAAGAAAAGTTGTAGCCACACCAATGTCATTTTGATTAATACTCAGGGGACACCAAATGTCATGGTAATCCATTACATAGTTGTTCAGATATTTCACTCTGTAACAAAATGGTGGACTGGACTGACCTACATTGCCATCCCTAGAGCCACTCTGTTAAAAACAGTGACAAAGCTTTCTCATTGTGTCATAGAGCTAACAACATTCCGCTGGTTAGATTTCACATTTTTTGACAATTGTAAGGATTTCTGCCTTGCAATGTTGTTAGTATGTCCACATTCCCTTGTGTGTTGTAATCCCATACCTAAGAAAGGCTTTTTCTCCCTGGGCATATGTGTCCCCTGGCGTCCCAGAGTCAACCATGGCTGCAGCAAACCAATTAAGTGCTGCTCTGAAGTCCCATCCCAACCTCACTGTCAGCCAGCATTTTCACTCAGCTCACCTTCTTCCTCCCCAATGCGAGCAGTGTCAGTGCTGAAGCCATGGATGTATTATGAGAGTTGGATAGAACTCTGCAGCTCAGCCTTGCAGTCAATTTGTATTGATGGTCACGCGATATTGCAATAAAAAACACCCCTATGGCCCAAAAAGAACTTTCCCCATAGACCACCACTGTAAAAGAGACATCTGTAAAACTGTTGACAGGACACCTCAATATGCAAACAAGGCCAATTAGGACTTTTTCTATTGTGATTTTTGCTCCATGTAAGTTTTATAAAACTTGCTTCTAGCTGAGAAAAGTGATTTAAAAATCTGTGACGTCATCACAATGTAAAGTCAACGGCCAGCAAGGGACACACTACTGCACATATTCAGTGGGCTGCATAATGCAGAAGCTAACATGGAAGCTAGAATCTTTTTATGGCCTATGTACCAGCCGAGCAATTCTTACTGGATTGAATAGGCACCATTTTCAGTCTGGTATCCAGCTCTTATAATACATCCATGGCTAAAACAATGTGCTTACATGTGCTTACACAACACTAATGAGACAACCACAGCCTCCTGTGGATGACCTGTGTTATCTAACTTTGCTATATAAAGCCACAATAACTGCATGTTTCAATAGCCAATTTCATTGTTTTTCTGAAATTGCCTCAACATCCTTTCATGACAACACACATATATGAACAGATCGTTTATCTTGAATGAAAAAAGAAATTGGTAAAACATTGTTGCTGTTAAAGGAAAATTCCAGTGTATTTCAACCTGATGTATTTCCCATTAATGCAGACATTGTGGCTCTATGTGTCATGCTAATTTTGGTCTCTCCGGCTCTGTTATAGAAATTTTGGCAATTCACGAATGAATTGCTTCAAAAGTTTGTTTCTGAGTCTGAATGAAGGTAAACACAGAAACCGCCTGTAGCAGCCATTATGGCTAACTGCATGGGGAACTACATCTGGAGCAGCTTGCTTGCCGGCTCAGACTACAGGAGTTTTAAAATCCTAATTTTGAAAGTGGTTTGCATCACGCACATAATGAGAAACTTTACAGATGTTCTTCTCTCTAATCTTAAACATACTCATTCTACAAGGTTTGAAAATAATGGTGAATCACACACTAGAGGATTATTAAGATTATGGTGCCAGAGGGAGCAATGCAACACATGATCAATACGTGATCTCATGGGGAAACAGATGTAAACAAAATGCTTTGCAGTGCGTAAAAACAAAAGCAAAAGGCTGAACAAATCTGGGCAGCCCTGATGGGTCTGTAAGCAGTTCTGAAGGCAGGGCCGGCTTAAGGCATAGGTGATATAGGCGGTGACCTAGGGCGCCACATTGTATGGGGGGGGGCGCTGGAAATAAATAAATAAATAAATAACCATTCGCGAGTGCACGCTCCATCCTATTTTTTTCTGGAGATAACAAATGAACAAATAAAGAAAAAAGGATAGAAATAGAGAAAGCAAGAAATACATGTTTCATTTGTAGCAGCTAGCTAGCTAAGTACCAATAAGGCTAATGCTACATAATAATGGTACAATAGCTGTTGGACTCAAGATAGCTCAGATAACGTGACAGATTGAAGGACATGAGACTGAATGGCAAGCCAATAGCTAGCTATCTGGATAACTGCTCCTTCTTGTGCTGAAATTTCGCTGACAAATATCAGTGATAATGGCTATCACTAACTTATACACAAAAACTCATTGGCTTGCACCACAGATGTGAGCACCACCTGGCATCGTAGCACATTGTTGTAAACTAGTTTGATATTAGAATATATCAATAAAATAGGTTAACCCTAGATTACTGGTTTGCAAATTGGTAGAAATTAGACTAAGAAAAATGATGCTGTGTGGCAGAAAAAACGCTGTTTTACTGTTAGTGAGTTCTGTGACCTTTTATGATTTACACCTAGCCCAGCAGTATGTGTGTAACTATTTAGTTGTTACTCAGAGTTATGTTGTAACTTATCTTGGCGGTGCAACCTTTTTTTTCAGAAATGCATGAATCACAACTTGGTTATAATTAATTTTGAATTTATTTATAACTTAGTTTGAACTTACACACAGCTGGTGCATCAGGCTGCAGTAGTTATTTGTTCTACTCTGCAGCTACATGTGTCTACTGTCTATTATTATTAATGTTGAATGTTACAATTACACATTGTTGCTAATTAAATGTAGGTTTTAATCAAATTAAATGAAGTTTATTTGTACAGTGCTACTTTATATGCAGTAGAACAGTATGGATGTACTGTATGTTTGCATACAGCTGCAGGTCAAGCAACATCCAGTGCTCCAGTTACCTTCACTGAAACAGATTTAAAGGATATGCACCAGAGACTTGGAAGATTTTAGTTCTCCATGCAAGTATTCCATTTTTTCTTTTTTGCACATTTTGCTTCTATGAACCCCATACTTTTACAGTGAACCAAATACTTAAAGTATTAAAAATTAACTTCTGGTTAGCATGCTAACTTCAGTAGATATCTCTGCAACACAAAACATATGTTTTTCACATAACATCAAAACTGATACTTACTTACATTCTGTTGATAATTTTAGTTAATTTCGGAATTTTAAATTAAAATTCTGGCCAATTCTTACAAATAGGCTTATACAACAGGCTTGAGGGTTGAATGTAAATGTTTTTGTTGGGGAGGGAGAAGGTGTACTGAGTGAAAATGCAGGCTGACTGTCTGGTTGGAATACATTTCTTATTTGTTTATTTAAAAAGCAGCAGATACTAAACAAAATCACAGTAAGAATAACAAAGCAAGCAAAACATTGTAGCAGAAGCTGATTTGCAGTTTTGTTATAATTGGTTTGGACTGTAAGGAGATGCAATACAATTAAAGTACAATGAAATATGGGAAGGGGAAGTGCCACTCGTAGATATTACTGGTTACTTCCAGGAAACTTTTTAAATTTGTATTTAAAATGGTTCCCAGTAAATCCGTGTAGATTTGAAGGGGTAAGATGCTGAGGAAGGGCTGTCTGGAAGGTTTAGTGATCAGGACTTTTGAATTCCCCACAGATACAACTATACTGTAGAAACTAAGCTAAAAATCTTTTAGGGGGTTAGGGGATTTCTATGTTTCTATGAGCTTTGGCAGACGGGGCACATAAGATGTTATATATAAGTTTAATGTTTGCAAATTTAATGACATCATAAATTAAATTAAAATGTTCAACTTTAAGATATGGTGAAATGTAGCTTCCAGTAGTGAATTTTGACTGTGTATAAAGAGGTTTGATATGTTTAAGACCATGAAATTACGCAATAACTTAATTTTGAAAAGATCATTGAATGCATAAAAATGTTCACAGCAAGGAATTGTAAACAGTTTATAATGAACTAGTTGTGCATATATTTTAACTGCTCTGGTCACCATTTCAACTGCACTTAATGTGAGAATATAATGTTATATTAAGATTATGGACCTCAGAGACTTGTTATCCATGTAAGCACAGTTTCAAAAAAGGTCAACAGGAGCATACAAAAGGTTAAAGGATGCTGTTAAATAAATAAATCTCCTCTGTTTGTGTCCACAATTCAAAAACTTAGATGCAGGAAGTAGACACTGTTTTCGGTGAATGCTCAAATAATCCTACTTTACTGTCTATCAGTTGTGTTGAAACTGAAACTGTAGTTGTGTTTGCCATTATATCAGAGATACCACCTCATAAGATATGTTCCATGACTTTAATTGGTAATGTGGAGGCATCCATTAACACACGACTCAGATCCTGCTTATTTAACAACCACTTTAAGTAGGTTGGGTGGTTAGATAAACTTTTGTTCATCAAGAAACAGCTCCGATGTGTAATCTCCATTTCCCAATCCTGGCTGTACTCAGCCTGGTGTATCCATTCAGACAGTGACAAGGTCAGAGCCACATATCAACTTTGTACATATTCTGCATTCACATAATAATCCATTCCACTTGAGTAGGCTCAAATGTTTAAGTTCCTTGGAAGAGGAAGAATATAAGATGACAAAATGCAAAAGTTGTATCTCTCAAGTTCTAAAAGCTCTAGTCTTCTAGTAAGCTATTTTGTCTGAAAAATATTTTAAACCCCCAAGATCTCCCCAAGATAGCCATTTATTATATCATACTGAGAGAAAGTGCAAATCCTCACATTGGAGAAGCTGAAATCTACAAATGTTGTTTTTATCTGATAGTGTATTTGAAGTAGTTAAAATATTGAATTGATTATGACAGTTAATTATTAGCTGATTGATCAAAAACTATTTATAGAGTAATCATTAAAGCACTGTATAAAACCACAACTTACAGACCATTCTTTCGGCTGTACTGGGAGACAAAGCAGGTGAATTTTTCATTGGTTTGCGGTCAGCTTCAGAGGATAATAAGCTCTCACATCTCTCTTAACCGCTTTTTCTGTCGTGTTTGATGATTTGAAATCTGAATTATTTGAGCTGAATCTGGTGTGATGAAGGCTGCAGCTAGACGTGACTGAAACAATAGCAGGACAAGGAGGAATGAAGGGGCGTAGACATGGTTTGGACAGCAGAGAACGTGGGTTATTGGGTGTTGCTGCACTAGTAAACTTTCATAGGCTAATAAATCAATAGCTGTTTATCTTACATCATGGTGGGTCTGAATTCTAATGTCAAGATACACGTTTATTTTAGAATATAGGTAGGAAAAAATACTGATGGCTCTGAAGTGACATCAAGATTATGTTATGAGAAAATAACAGATACCTGCCAGCCGAGCAGAGAAGAGAACTCTGTGTTACCACAGAATTAATATTAATAATCATAGCATTACCTCTTAGTTAAATATTTTTACTTGTTATCTGTTCTAATTAGCTTGCTAAAGTGTTTACTTGCAACTTCAGAACATTTTCTATTATTTATGCCACTTACTTTGAAGAAATATTTTCTGGCTTTTCAGATTTGCAGCAGGAAAGGACGGAAAGGAGAAATGATACACTTAAAGGTTACCATCTAAAACAACTGTCCATGGCCGGCAACAGGGGTGTGCACAAAGTCAGGAGAGTGGAAGCTTTTTTTTTTATACAGAGATAATCTGTTCACCATGGCAACAACAGTGCTGTGTAGCCCGAGGCCAGCTTACTGATTTGGCTTCACAGTGCCAGGATAGTGGGCAGTCATTGCTTGGGCAGAAATAACTGTCACTGCAGCATCACCACTCAATAGCTCTCTCAGCCCACACTCATTTCCTGCTATTCACATTTGTAAAATGTTGTACCGACACTTGGCAACTGTCAATGGCATTTAAATTCCATGATAGCTGCCTACTCAAAATAAATGAAGACATATCAGAATAAGTCACTGTAATGTCCGAATGTAATTCATCTACTAGATAAGGATCTATTTTTAATGGGTGTCATTTCTAAATCCATTGTCACTTCAACCCCACCAGCCGTTTTCTATTCTATCCTGCCTTTGTGGTTTTCGGTCAACATTATTTAGTCCTCAGGGAATGTTGGCCGATGATTCATATCACGTCTAGTCTTGTCAAAATGAAGCTGGAGAATATCTGGACTCAGTCAAGCTCACTCAGTTAAAAAACGCAACCTGGATGACTTCCTCTCCATCTCAAGGGCTTCTTAATGGGTCACTAAAGGTCAAGTGCAGCAAGTTACCTGAACCTAAGCAATGACATTTACCACTTGTACAGAGCTTAGAGAACACTGGCAGATCTGAGGGAAGCATGGGAGAGATAATACAGCAATGACAAAGAATATAACCTCCCATGGGGAGTCCAAAACCTTTTATTTAATATTTAATGTCCTTGTGTTTACCTGGTCTGAGGAGACCTTCTGCTGAAATATAATATGGGATTTTCTGCATCAGAACTATCAAGATGTCCTGAATTATTATATTAAAAATAAATCCACTGCGTCTATAATCTGAACATTTTCATGCCACATTTCTTAACAGACCAGATCGGACAAAGACATTCTCCTCTGACTTTCCAGTAGTCGAACTTTATTCACCCTTCAGGCCATTATTGAAGGGATTTACATGCATAGACAAACACCGAGTGGGAGTGCAACAAACGTCTCCATTAAGCATGCAGGAAATAAACCCACCCCTCACAACAACATCAGTTAACACTGGATAAAAGGTAAAAACTGAGGTCAAAACTGAAAAATGAAGTACACATTCAATCTTCCTCCTTCCACTATCTTTATACATGCAAAAAGATATCTAAATCTGTGGTATATATATGTAAAAATATATATAATATATGTTATAGTTGTTTGTTTGAGACTCTGCAAACTCACATGGGCAGAATTAGACACAAAAATCTTCATCCTCTGTCTGTGTTTTTCTTTGTATTAGATTGTAGTGTTTGTTTGTTTTTTCAAGGAATATTTTATGATAATCATCACCTTTTTAGGTACTGCTACATCACTTCTGATAATGAAGCTGAATTTAACACAGTCCACGAAATAGAATGGGAGTCTTCATCCCAGCGGCTCTGTGACAGCTATTGGCTTCATAACAGCAATGGGTTGGACTGCTGTGCCAAAAGCTGCAATAGGGAACAGTGAAGAAAAGGGATCTTTTACAGCTCCCATTGTTATTAATAGAACCTTATTAATTACTCACTGAGGTATTAAATATAGCACAGACAACAGGCCTCGGCTCAGCTGGAGAGCAACGTCCATGCAGCGCTGCTGAACATGGAGCTGGCCCTGAAACAGCTGCTCAGGCCTCAAACACCTGAGTCCATTACGAGCCAAGCAGACACAGATCATCCTGCCTTCCATCAGCTGTGAATTAGCACTGGATTTGCCTTCTCCTTGGCTATGTGTGATTCAATGGCACCACCAATCTGCAAGCTTCTGAAGATCCACAAAAGACATTTGTTTGCTGTTTCTCTACACCTGGTTCTTTACAGATATAACTGGTGGATTTAGAGTTTTAGCTCACTTTTCAGAGGTGTGCTTCATCAGCTACAAAATGGTTAAAGGAAATTTAAAGTGTAAAGTTACAGTAACAGCAAACAGTGTGTATCTTCAAGTCCATCTGTATGGTGACCCTGACAACTCAATGGACTGTTTAGATTGAATGGATTGATTTCTGATTGGATCAGAAAACATTTGTATGTGCCATGGCGGAGGATATGTACCGATTATGTATTTTGTTGTTTAATTTGGAAGACTTTTTGCTGTTGTTGGTTTATTACAGAAACAAGCTTGAACCGAAATGCAGAGGAATATCCCCACTTCTAGCAGAAGCACTTTAGCTCTTTACTTTGAGTTCATAATTTTTGTATGACCCATACATGTGGCCATCAAAAAGCTGTCAGCAGTGATGGTCACCAAAATGCAGAAGCCCTTACGGCAGATGATATAAATACACATCTTGCCTTTCAGGTACAGCAAAATGCTTTTATGCTGTGACAGAAATGTATGTACATGTTCCCTTTATTGCAGGGCTGATGTGCCAGCCTACATTAGAGCCACTCCACAATCTGCATGTACTGAATATGCATCAAGGCAGAGGAGGGCATGTACTGTGTGGTTGCAGCATCTGTGTCTTCTTTGTTTCCGATGAGTGGACCATTTTCTGATGCCCAGTGACAAGCACCACGGTTCACATCACAGGCAGGTTTCCAGCCGTGTGGTGTACAATAAGAAACACACTCGTTATGCTGTTGAGGAACACAATGCTCACTGTGGCATGAACCAGTAACAGCCAGAAAATGTGTCGTACTTGACCTCTGAATTGGAAATTGTTGGTATTTGGTATGTATTCTGCTATCATTTAGGCCATGCTGTTACATCTGTTAGCAGTTTAAAAAAAAGAAAAAGAAACTGTGAAATACACAAAAGGTCTTTCTTACAGGAAGTGAAAATGAGGTGTGAATAGAATCTACAGAAGAAAAAACATTTTTCATCTTACATTACACTGTCACCACATCAAGTGGTTACCTCCAAAGCAGTATAGAGAGCATATCTGTGGTGCAATTGTTTGATTTTGTCTACAAAAGAGACTTTGAAAAATGAAATAACAAACAGCACCGACCACTCACTCATGACACTCCAGCTCATTGAAATTGCCTTTGCACTGCAGCCTTGCCAGTTGCCTCAGAACTCTGTAACCTTTTGTGGAATGCAATGAGGATCAATGAAATTGCACCGGCTGCGGCAATAGCTGTAGTGCTCTCATGTATTGATCGTAGGTTGTCTGTGGCTGTAGTCAATAACCTGTAGATGTAACTGGGGGGCCAGGGGTGGGACAATCAGCACAATCCCATAAGGCCCCAACAATGTGCTTTCCACATAGGCTTGCTATTAAAAGATGATTGCATGGCTTGTGAAACGCTCGATAACAAATCTAAAGGTGGCCATGATGATAAAAGTTAGTTTGTCGCTTTGGTGGGAGTCCCACAATCCTAAATGCCACATTGCCAGTAAAATGGCCGTTACATAATCTATGAAGTTAATTGAGTGATTACATTTATTGAACTCTTAAAAACTAATAGGAATTGTAGTTTTGGCATGGACTATCACATGTTCCCAATATGCTTAATGAGGATGAAGAGGTAATATATCAGCATAGTAAATATCGAAATGATCACTGATCAGTGCTATTTTGTTTTTGGCTTCTTTTGGTTGAGAATGATGAGGATTTTAACTTTTGTTAAAATGTAACTGATGCATTTATATTCACTCACTTGAAACCATGAATTCCTTTACTGAGCAGTTCCAGTCATCTTTTTAGCTGTTAACAAAGGATTGACTAGGACTAAGTTGAGTGACACTAATTAAAATAACTTTGAACCTGGATTTAACTATACATGTTATAATGCTGTCACCAAATTCTGTCTGCTAAAAATGGAAAATAACTTTTTTTAAAATTCAGTTGTTTCAACTATGTTTTTATTCAGATGTAAGGGTAATAATATTTACAAGCCCCTTTCATCAATGATGACAAAAAACATGTGGTTTTATGACTGAAAATATGTCAACAACTATTGGATAGATTACCATGAAATTCTGTACAGACATTCATGTTGCCTAAAGGATGAATCCTACTTTGATGATCTCCTGATGTTTTTTAAAGCACCATCTGCAGGTCAAGGTTTTCACTGCGATCCTGTGAAATATATCTACTAGAATCTAAATCTAAAATCTACCAGATGGATTGGAACAATTATTTTGAACAGATGTTTATGGTTTCCAAATAATGTATTCTTATGACGTCAGTGATCCCTTGACGTTTCTTTTAGCACCACCATGAGGTTGTGATTTTGAGTGAGATGTCTGAACAGCTATTGGATGGGTTGCTATGAAATTTGGTAAGCTCATTTATCTGATCCCTATAACGATGGTGGCTTCACAATGTGTGCTTGTGTCTGGTGTGTTCTTATTGTCCTGTTTTGTTACTCTGTGCTGTCTATTTGTTAATTTAATGCAGAACTGCACTGTGGAGTCCAGCACAAACACATGCAAAATTAATGACATTGCCATCAACTTTAGATGTACTTGGTCTTCAGTGGTAATCAGCAAAGGGTAGCATGCTAAATGGTAAATACTGACAATTAGTATCAGCATGTTAGCATTGTCATGGTGATCATGGCATCATGCTGATGTTAACATTTAGCTCAGAGCACCACTCTGCCTTAGTACAGAAACACTAGCAGGGCTGTAGATTCTTAGTCTTATTTCATGTTAGGTACACTGATAATTGCAGAGCTAGACCACTACTTTGTGTATACAAATTACTATGTTGTAGATATTTACCTTGGGTTTAAATTATTATGTTTAGTGTTTTTATTTAAACTTCACTTTAAAATTATAAAACACAGCAGATATGTGATTTCTTCATTTTTAGATTAATTTAATTATTTAATTAACATTTTCAAGTTATCATGAAAATTATCATTTTAAGTGCCTCCTATACTAAGCACAGGGATCAAACATTAGCAGGAAGATGTTGTAGAGGGAAGTCTTCCCCTGAATAAAGCAAGCTTTAAAAACCTTTGACTCACCTCACCAGAATAAGCCTCAATTTACATAGCCTCATCCATCTTCTCCGGAAACCTGTGAGTCACAGGAGAATAGTCGTCTTAAGCCCTGTTGATTCAGGACTGTACAGATTGTCAATGATTGTCAGTACTCATAGGTTAATAAACCGATAGTCAATGGATCAGTTCAAAGTTGCTTTAAAGCCATTCTATGTCCCTAAAGACCTTTAAATCTGTAACCTGCAACCCAGTCAGTAAGCAGTCAGGGTTTGGAGAGAAAAACCTTTAGTGTTACACACACAGTCACACACTGGATCACTTTAACTTAATTCGATTTTTTAAATCAGATATACAATCTCAGAGTTGTTTATCACCACAGAAGCGACATGTTCCCTCTAATTATTATGTAGTATTGTTTGTGTGAGTCAGTGTTCAACAGTGGGTGCAATTTTTTTTCCCAGGCAATTATCTCTCCAGTGTGTTTATGTATCTCACAGTTTCTCCAAGTTGAGCCTAATAAATATGTATGATTGAAGTAACCAGGTCTTTTGTTACTTCATGTAGAACTAATTAGAATTTAATGACAGCTTTTAATGATGCTGAATCTAGTCGGCAACCAATTAATCACAATTTTATGAGCAATATATCGCTACATTTATCATTTATGTTATGATAATATGAATGCATTTGTGAGCAGAGCGGCTGACACACCCTTTGCTCCGCTGACGGCCTGTGACTTACAATATTCTGGTCCTGTTTATCCTCTTCAGTTTGAGTCAAACTTAACAGTAAGTGCAATCTTTTTTTCTTTTGGCATTCAAGGACAGTTATTCATTTACCATTGAAAAGTAGTGCTTAAACTAGTAATGAGTCTGCTTGATTGCTGCACTGACTCTCCTCAATTTCAACCTGAAAATAAGTCAAATTGTGGGAAAATTGAAATCGATTGGACCCATACTTGACAGAAAGAAAGGACAAATTTAAAGACTGTCCATTTCTCTTTGTACAAGGAGCAACTCATATTAAATCATAGCAGTGCAGCGCAACACTTGTGCCGTGGATCTTATAGAGTCAGCATGTACTATGGTCAGCATGTCCAAGCCACTGGGGAATCTGCCTGCACTTGCATCATGGAAACGTAAAACCTGATCTTGTGTGAAATATCAGTCAATGACCCAGTCAATATCATAGCCCTGGCCACAGAGTGCCAGTGTAGATGAACTCTGACTGAGCCACTGTTGTAGTAGAACAGCATATTTTAACCTAGAGACTGGTTTCCCCAGCTGACTGTTTGTCTTGATATGGTGCCATGTCATGTGTTTGTGGCTGATTTTAAGTGTGTTTATTAGTCAACAGTGGAAAGTGATGGAAAACATGAGGACAGAGGAGGGTTGAATAAAAATGTACAGACTTCCTTCCACTTGCAGACCTCCCAGGAAGTCCCCCAGTTGTTCGGATCCACACATCCACAATTGGGTTCAAGTGGCCTGGGATGCAGACTTCAGCAGACTAAGAAGATTACCCACATTCATTCATTGAAATATGGATGAAAAAAATATGTAAAATAAAACCATAAAACTGAAGCAAAACATTCAATCTATATTTAACATAATTTCTGTACTGATTCTTAATGTAATCTCTTGTTTTTCCTTTTCAATTTTGATGTGTAAAAAATAAATTCAAGCTTCTGCTCACTAGCATTTCAAGAGCTTTCAATCATATCTCTGCCCAGAGGTCAGATGTGAACAGATAGACTATCTTTAAACAGAGACAGTGGTTAGTATTTCTCCCCCATAAACAACCACTTGTTGTCACACATTCCACACTTAAAGCAAGTGTGGAAATGTCCATTGAGCTGCCTCCATGACAACTATGCAAACTCAGTCTGCTGAGGAAGACTGTGATATGTAGTTGAAAGCTCTGGAAAAGCCAGTAAGTGGATCTTTAGGTTTTTTTCTCCAACCACGGTTTCCAATGTAAAGAACAAACTTTCATTCCTAGATGTTGATATAGTCTGGTTTTATACAAGAAAATGGGTTAAGAATTGTATTAATTTACATGGAAACAAATGAGTCTGGTCTTCTATAGTGAATTTAACAAACTTGACTTTATAATGATGAGCACTTCAAGCATGTTACAGTATGTCAGATCGAAGTCTGCAAGCGCTCAGTTCAAAAGATGAACAATTGGACTCAATTTGTCAATGAGTGGATTTGGATGGCATTTGAGTGTAATTGTAAAGGAAAGAAAGGAGAGGCAAAACCTCAGTTCAACTGTCACTGCCAGTGTTTATTTGTAGGATGAAATGATTGATCAGGCAAAATAACTTTTTTCTGATAACGCTTGAAGCCACACACTTCAGTCAGTTGTGGCTTACATTTGTAGTTGAAGAAATAAAATGTCTCACAGTAAAAGCAGCTGGATTAATGGACAGTTTCCAGTTGTTGGTGACTACATATCTATAACCACTGCATGTTAGAATATATCACTTCATTCAATAATGCTGTGCTAGCATATTTTGAACTAATGTTAAAGATTTTGCATAGTCTGACAGTGTTTGTGCCATTACTTAATTGGCTGTGGTTTACAGTTACAGTATTAATGTTTGGGTAGCAGTGTGTTACAAATTCGTGTGTTATGGTGAGCAGTGGTGGTCCAGGTCCGATTATGTGTAATAGGTACAATGTGGAGCAGAGTTTTCAGTCATGGTCAGTGAATCCATCCCAGGTAAATAGAGGTTAATAAAAAGTGTAAATCTGTGTATAATGGTTTTTCACACTCCAGTCTCATTCTTGTCAGTGCATTGATCCATGCACAGCACCCTTAGTTTTCTGTAGGGATTGTAAAAAACACTTTAATGATGGTATTTGTTGTAAAATAAACATAAGATTACACAATAACAATGGCCAGAACTTTTTCTTTAGTCTACAAGCATACCAGATTTCAAATTCCACTTTTCATTACATGGTGTGAACACTTGACTGTTCAATTCATAAAATAAACTTAAAGTAATCACATACAAAGAGTAAATATATATCACCTTAAATCACATGAACATGAGTCCCAATGGGCAGTCCTACCAATGTTAGAAACAGCTCAGTGATTCAAGGTTAACAGCCTGCAGGGACAGTTTGGCTGCAGGAGGGTTAAACAATCCAATCAGCCACAGCCATCTACAGAGGATGCAGTCGCCTCCACTGTCCTCAAGTGCTTAATTTATGGCAATCATGCACAGCCACACAAAAAATCTGTTAACAATTAAATCTGTTATATATGGTATATTGATACAAAAGTGCTCAATACAGTACATTATCCAGAAAAAGGGTTGGTAACCTGTGGAATAGCTCTGCAGAGCTCTCTGCAGCTGTGCAGAAGCGTCCCAGTATATGTGGTTGTCCTGAGGATTAGTTGACTGAAGCATATTTCATTAATTATCACACAAATTCTCCTGCCAGATTTAAGCTGATGTGAAAGCAGTTTCACTCAATATGAAAAGTAACAACAAGGCAAAGAGATTTTGGCAAAGAAGTACTTTGAGCTAAATGCTAATATCAGCATGGTAACATGACAATGCTAACATGATGATGTTTAGCTGATGATGTACCAAGGGCACTGGAAGTAGGGGGTCCAAAGGGCCACTGGCCCTCCCACTTTACCCTTCTCCCTCTTTTTAAGTCACAAATCATTGTATCTCAACAAATGTCACTGTATTGCAACACTTATGGTAAAAAGACATTTAAATCATTCCAGTGCACTCTAAGACATTAGGTAAAATAAAGCGGCAAACATAAAATGGAAAGATTTGGGTTTGGGGCATGGCTGTTTATAGCACAAGGACAACATTAACATTTCCTATTGCCTACTTGCTGTTAGTCAGTCACAGAAGTGTACTGTCCTGTAAACTTGTAGTTTTGGGTAATTGAAAAGCTTGTATATAATCCCACAAGCACTAGTTAGCGGTTTTGTGTTTGGAAGTATACTACCATCCTGTGGTGCAAGCAAGCTATAGTAATTCTGCAAAAGTCTCCGGCGGTCTATCTAGTGCTACACACACATACACACACACATCTTTTGGCCCCCGCACTCCTGAAATTAATCAGGTGCCCCTGGTGTGTACCATGTTAATAATTTTAATTTAGTGTATTAGAATGCAAACATTTGCTTGCAGCAAACACAAAGTACAACTAAAGCTGATGAGAATGTCATTAGTTTTACAGGTATTTGGTCATAAACCTGAAGTCTTGGACAATTTTAAATTTTTAGTGATCTTAAGATTTATTACAATTCATTCTAAGGGGGGGTCATGAATGTCTATATGAAATTTCATGGAAATCTATCCATTAGTAGTAGACATTTCTCTCAAAATCACAAATGTCAACCTTATGGTGGTTGGAGGATTTTTATCATCATAATCATTAAGGCCTGTACAAAATGTTGTGCCAATCCAATCCAAATATATATTTTAAAGACATTTCACTGGATGAGTGGGAACTTCGATGTGCTGGTGGTGCCAGATAAAAATCAAATGATCACCAAAAGCATGAGGATTCATCCTCTGGACACCATGAATGTCTGTATTTGTATTTTAGTAAAGCCATAAAAACTGCACAGAATATGACTGAGCACTCATCATTGAGCCATTTTGAATTAAGCAGATCTAGGCCAACAATTAACAAAGCCTCATAATTCAGTCATCTAAAGTATCTGACTTGTTACTGTGAGCTGTTCTTGTACCATGAGAGCATCAGGTATAAATAAATTAAAGAATATCTCCATGGGTGTATATTTATTCTTTCAGCAGTGTGCAGGTAATTTTATGGTATCACAACTCAAAAATGCACAATGTTCTTTTCATGCTAGAGGACATAACCTCCTGCAGAATGATACCTACAGAGACCTGTGAAGTAATTCATCAGTTAGATGATTACAGATCCTGCTCTTCGATTTGAGTGGTCTCCATGCTGCTGTTTACCTGTTCCCACCCTCCAGGGCACTGTGTGTGGGGAGTAGCAGAAAAAGAAGGATCTACTTTTCTCCATCAGATACAACTATTTCAATTTAGGAAGCTTTGCTGCCATTTCAGCTATCTGCACTGCTTCACTGGCAGTGGGAGAAGCTTGCAAATCTTTGTTGATGAGACTATTTTCAGTGACAGAACACAAACTGCCAAGTAAATCCTCTTGATAGTAAAGATTAATTACTATTGAGACTGCTGCTAGTCTTTTTGCTGCCTTGATATGCGTGCAGGGGCATTTGGTGGGAAAAGATATTTTATTATGAGATTAAAAAAGGCATATTTTTTCAAGTTCAAAGGATGCATGTAACCCTTTTATTCCAAACAAACTAGGCGCTATAGTCCAAATCTGTTGTTCTTTTATTTCCCAAGAGTCTCTCCTTTTTCCTCCTGCCTTTAAGCTTATGAAGTTGATTCATAAAGCCTGAGGATAAGAGTAAATGTTTTTCTCAAGTTGGAACATTTTAAACTCAAGTGTATGCATCCTTGCCTCAGTTTCTACCACCTGGGCAAATTTGCTTATTTACGCTCTATTGCATCTTTCCATTCAAATCTTTTTTTGTTTCCATTTTAGACAGTTCTGTGTGTTGCACTGCCTTTTATGTGTTTTTGCGCCTTCAGTAATTGCTTGCAGGTTTAGTGGCAGTTGAAAGTACATGTTATGTTTTTTGCTTACGTTAAATGACGGCTGTAACATGAATGCAGATGTAGATTGCCACAGCCATTTAGGAGCCTGGTTTGCAGAGAGTCATAAGATGATGACATCTGCTATGCAACAAATTGGCTGTCGGGCAGCCAAGGTAATCTCTCCATTAGATAACTGCTGTGTTGACTTGTATTTTCTTTCAGGATATATTGTTACTTTGTCTCAGCTTTAACAGTTTTGTGTTTGCCACAAATTATACTTTTGGCTGGCTATAGAATTATTTTGTTTTTACCTTACTGCACTTTTTGTACTTTTAGTCAGGTTAGGTCAATTTATTCATAGGGCAAATTCAAAAACAACAAATGTTGACCAAAGTGCTGTACAGAACAAAATACACAAGAATAATTATGAAAATAAATAAATAAAACAATAAAAGTGTAAGAATCAATAATAACAATTTAATAATACAATCTTAATGACAAGTTATGTCTCAACAGGCTAAAGAAAAGAGACAAGGTCCCCCTCCACTGAGATTCACTGACAATTGAAAATGCACAATCACCCATGGATTATAACTGAAGTTTGGACCGATTAATGCTGTGACTGGTCAGTAGATGTGAAGGGTCTGGAGATGGAATAGGGGATGAGGAGTTTAGAGATATAATCTTGTGCCAGTTCATGCTGTGCTACAAAAACAAAACAGTAGAGAAATGTTCTCTCTTCTTGGTACCAGTGAGGAGTCCCGCTGCTGCATTTTGTGAACCAGCTGCAGGCAAGCAAAGACACTCTTACACAGAGAGAATTGTAAAAGTTGAGATGAAAAGACATAAAAGCATGTACTATGGTCTCCAAAACCTTAACTGACAGGAATGATTTAGAGGGAAGTAGCTGGTGCTGACAACGGTGTGATTAGTTTTTAAAATTTTAAACCAGAATCAAAGATAACAGAAATTTACATGTAAAGACGGTGTCCCAAGAGTGTTAATTGTGGTATTGGAGTCGTGTGCAGGGCAGGAGATCAGGGCCTCAGTTTTTTCTGATTTAGCTGTAGAAAGCATTTTGCCATCCAGGATTTACCTCCTTAAGGCAGTTCAGCAGAGAGTTATAACAGCCTGGATCACCAGGTCACAGCGGTAGGTACAGCTGGGTATTGATCGTCTGCATAAAAATAGTAGGAGATATTATATTTTCTAAAAATAGATCCCAAAGGAAGCGTGTGTAAAAGGAAGTAGAAAGATCTAAAAAATTTAAAGAGTATGATTTCTCAGTGAGTCTAAAGAGAAAATCATATAATGTGTCACCTTCAGGACAGCAAACTCTATGATGGTGGATCCTGCAGTAAAGCAGAGTTGAGAGAATTTCCAGAGTCCTGGATGAAAACAAAAGCTTTGAAACTAACTTTTTTAAAACAAGCTACTTATTATTAATAAAATGCTAGAACAAATAATGTCCAGCACTACCTTAAGTAGCTGTGATGAAATAATGTCCAAAGGACATGTATTAGGTTTCATGTGTAAAGTAATATGTGTCAAAGATAGATTCAAAGTTGATGTGAGCTGAGGAGCATGAGTGTAACTCTAACGAGTTATACGAGAGGGGTGAGATCTTGAAGCGTGTAGTGTCAGTTTTGTTAAGTAAAAGAATCTTAGGAAATATTCACCGGTGTCAAGTGTTGCTTCAGTACAATTTTTGACTGCAGGATTGGGCACTGTATTTATTGAGTCTATGGGCATGTTTGAAGATAGTATCAGAAAAATATATAGTATTTAGTATGCTGTTCATCTTTTTTCCGTTTACCCTCTGCTCTCTTGCACTCCTGACTAACTAGATGTGTGGTAGAATTAAAACAGGGCTGAGCTTTGATTTCAGGTTTTCTGACTTTTTAGGGGGCAATAGAGTCAGCAGGGGGAGCTTTAATGAGAGCATAGAGGCATCTAAGAGCTACTTAGCAGCACGAAGAGTGATAGAACAGGTATCTGAATAATTTCCTGGCAAACTGAATTTAGGAGTGAGGAGGGGAAGTGAGGTGGAACTGATAGCTTTTATCTGGACACTGGGGACCAAAATTCCAAAAGTTTCAAGTATATGACCTTATACACAACATTTGTTACATTTGCGAAGTTGTACACAGTTCTTGTGTGTGAACATAGTGGAGCATATAGCAGCTAAAAAGATATTTCTTTCAGGAGTTGGTGGAGGTCAAACAATAGCTAAAAGGAGAGTGAATATTGGACTTTTGACAGGTCGCTAGAAATATGACTCAAAATGAATTCTAATGTTGTGACTGCTGGGTATGTAAATAGGTAATTGTTTGCTCATGCATCTATTGTAATAACTTTACAAGATTATGATGACATCAACGCAGCGTTTTCAGTGGTTCACTGCCTTCAAGAGTGACCAAAAAAATGTAATTGGTGCAGCTTTAAACTCTCTCTCTCATGTCTTATTAAACAATTTTAATTCCCATTCTCCTAAGCATTCCAGTTGTTTCTTCTGGACCCCCTTTGTTTCACTCTTTTCATACTCTGTTTGAGTTTGTATCGTTAAAACGCCTCACACCACTGAGTATTCGGGTTGAAACAGAATTTGATGTATTGTCTGCAAAATGAAACATTTGATCAAGAGAGGCTGCGAAAGCAATACAGTCAGTCTGAGGAACATACTGCATGTCAAAATCAGTGGAAATATAATTAGAGCTGCTGCATTGCATTCGGATTGCTGACATATTCAACACCCCCCAACTGCATTATTCATAAATGTTATAATTCTCACCCATATGGACGCCATTCTTACTGTCAGTTTTGGTAATGTGGATTATGCCACTTTCCCATTGTGGCGGGGCTGAGATCTTGCACTGATAAATTAAGTGGCTGTATCATTTGTGGAGTATAAATGGAATGAACCCAGAATAGAGAGGTCTTTCATCTTTTCTGATAAGACTGTCCTGATTACATCTAAATGTAGAGCAACATTTAGAGGACTATCAATCAAGTGGAACCATGAAAAAAGGGGTTGGGGACTGAAGGAATTATGACCCAAAATGGCCTCCCTCCCTTTAATTTCCTGTGACAGTATGCATTAGCTCTCATCACCACCTTACTGCCATTAGAATGGCAAATGATTATGGCTACTGCCTCCACCAGCAGTAGAGAGGGAGCTAATGTAGCGTTTTCATGGTGTTTTTGTCTCACATCCCGCCCCCGTGATGCCGCCTTTTTAGACTTTTTCCACTCTATCAGATTCCATTCATTTTCACTATTCTGAGCCCCATCTGCCTCTTGGGCCCTCGGGGTGAGCCTTTAAAAAGCTGTACGTCTTTTTTGTGTTCTCCCCCTGCTAAGTACAGTAACTGGAGTCAGTCAAGCTTCAAACTAACTCAGTGTTTGAGTATCCTTGCACAAAAGAAGGGACTGCTTGTAAGTGTTGTGACGTGTTTGCTTCAGCACTAGTCCTTTGCAGTGTTTGAGGGATGATAGATTTTCCTTGCAGTGGTGGAATGACGAGATGTGTGTTTGTGTGTGTTTGAGATAAAGAAAGAATGAAAATTTCCTGTGCACAAGAGAAAGATGTGTGATAATGTGAGGTAACTCTGAATTTTCAGAAGCGATGAATAGGATTAAAAGACTGTTTCCCATCATTGATGATGAGGTTTGCCCCAGTTTAGATCCCCACTGGACGACTAATTAGGATCTGCAGCTGGTTAGCATCGTCATTTACTTCCTTGCACATACTGACTGGCATTCACAGAATACCATTGCATTGTAAATCCACCATTATGTATGTATGAGTGTTTACACTGCAAATAAGATGTATTTTATCATTGAATTTACAGTGTATCTCCATTCATCACCGGTGTAACTAATGGCTACAATGATGGATTGCAGTAATACTGTGTCTATCACTAGGTCCTAAAGTCCTCTTACTGAATATTGTGTTGGTAAGCCATCTCATCTATCATCCCCATCCCAGTGCCCTGCTGGGTGATACACAGCACATACTCCATGACCATGGCCATACACTGTGTCATGCTTAATGGGAACTAGCTGCTGGTTTTGACAGGGGAAATACATAGGAAAGCTGTGTACTGTGTTGTTTGGTGGGTGACATCAAACACTTCTTCACTTGATTTGTCAGCATCCACAGAGACTTTTGGTTCTTTTTAATAACAGGATGAGAAGTCCTTGGACAGTATCCCCCAGCCTTTTGTCTCATGGCCAACATGAAAAGACTGCAGACTGAAGAAAACAGTACCCTCCACAAAGAGATTCCTTCACAAAGCTAGTACATCTTTATCAGTTGCAGGTTGTGTAATAGGATATTGATCTGTCTTGAGAAAACACTTAAATACACAGGATCCAAGCACTGGACTGCAACTTTACCAGGTGTTAGACCAGCTCAGTACATCAGTATTAGAAGCATTAACCATTGTATTCCAGGATTATTAATTAGCAAGGAAAACAAATAATTCTTCTTTGACTGAAATGTCTTCATCTATCTGAGGATAGGCAGTTGGTTTATATAGATAATATAAATTACATGTGTCAAAATTCGTTAGGCGTTCCTTCACTGGAAATGAAACCAAAGCTGTGTAATATCATTAAACATCACTATCTCAAAAGACAGAGGAGAGTCCACATGCTAGTTAAGTCATGGCTATAAAAGTAGCCAGACCAAATCTCAGCCTCTGATTTTTCACAGCTGAAATTTTCATTCTTTATTGTGTTGCACATTAAATAAATGAGGAAAAAGTACCAAATATTGATGTAGTTTGCCACTCAGATTCAAGTACATTTCCAAAACTGATTGGACCTCTAAGGAGCTGTAACAACCTATAAAATAATCTGCCCTGATTCAACGAAATTAGAGAGAAACAAACACTTTTCCACTTAGCTCTACACCTTGAGCCTCCCTCCTCCCTAAGATAAAGTAAACATCCTTTTCTGGCATATATTGCACCACAGTACAGTAAAATGGCACAAAAGTCAAAGGTTAACTGTCATAACGTCTGTCATCAAGTGTATCTCATAGCCATAATGAAGCTGTTTGCCATAAACTGAGTACCACAGCTCATGTGAAGTGACAGTTTAATGTCCTCATTATAACAGCACACACAATAGCTGATACAGTAGCTTCTGATCAGTCAACAGGCACAAGGGGATATTCAGGGAATATTTCATTATAAATCTAAATATGAAAAGCAGACATGTTGGGAAAAAAGACAAAGCAATTGAGTACATGTATTTTAATCTTTAGACCCTCCAACACAAAACTTTATGCCCTTTTTTGATTTGATGTTGAAGTTAGTGAAATATTCGGTTTTATATTTGGTCACAGTAGTGACCAGTGGGAAACAGCATAGTCAGAATTCATACAAATTGTTCAATTAGACCTATTTACACATTTAAAATCTTAAAAGAAAAGTAACATATGCAACATATAAGAATGATATATGGTTGGAATTTACTTAACAACTTTATTACTATTTTTCATGTAATACAATTTCTAAACTATAATACAAACATTGCCAGCAAACTCATATGAGGTAGGCTCATTCATTTATTACAAACAGAAGCCAGAACATAGAAACCTTTCACCCTGTAGAATCCAACATGTAAGGGATAATGCCCGATGAGGTGTCCATTATCAAGAATTAATGGATGATGGGAAGGCCATTAATAGGAACAAATCGACTGGACCAGGTTTAAGTTTGCTTTTTGCACCACAGTTCATGAAATCTGGAATCTTAGACATGGTTAGTTGTTTTGATCTTTTAAAAAACCCATCCCTATTTTGCCATATTTTGAAGAGATTTTTTTTTGTGTTTTTTTATGGCATCATGCAGTCTTGTTTTCCTCAGGGCATCTCTCCTTTTGGCTGGTCTCTGTGGGAGACTTGCCAAGATATGATAGTGGTGATGAGTTTGCTTGAACACTGATTGCTGCGGTTTGGTTCTCATGAACATCGGCCTCATCCTCCAGATAGTTCACCTCTGCATCGCCATTCAATAGTCTACCCTGGTGCTCCCTATCTGAACCATCACTATCACAGTCACTTTCAATTGTTTCTTTCTTTCAAGTAGTTTTAAACCATGTAAACAAAAGAAAACTAGAATTAATAGCCTAAACCTGTGTTTTCAGTTGAAACACTGTGTAGTATATCAGTAGTAAACCATTTAAAGAATATATGTACAAAGCATTACAGTTTAATCTGTTAATTTAGGTGTTTTACTTACTTCTTTTGTGTGACACATCTTAGGAAAACATCACCCTCTTCTCATTTCTCAGTTTGTACATCCTCGATTCCTTTCCTTGCCTCCTCTCCACGCATCTTAGTCCCTCCCACCTGAAATGCAAGTGGAGGAGGCAAGGAAGAGACACGCGGAGAGTTCATTTAGAGACATCCTCTGCTCCGTCAATTTAAGGTGTGGTCAATTAAATATGACATGTGGCACAGCTGCATCATCTGTCCATTGTTTTGATATTATGTTAACACACACAAGCACACACATACACACACACATCCACACAGACTCCACTTTCCTCGCTCCTCTGTCCTCAAGATGCATTCTATTCAGTTAAAGTGGGACATCCTTAAACATGGCGCACTGAGTCACAGGCAGGATGGTGGAAGAGAGATGAGATGATGAGGCTCCTGCTTGCACCTTTTTCCAGAGGTGCAAAGAGGAAGTAAGCTGATCTGATCATGTGACTATTCACATAAGTCACATGACATTGATTTTTCATTTAAAAGTTGGATTTCTTACCCAAAACCAACAACAACATTTTTAGAGCCTCCAGAAATAAAACAAAAAACAATGACATGCGGTCACAATTGTGACCAGCTTGATTAAATGAGCAAGGCTTTACACGTAAAGACCAAACTTTATTCACATGAGGTTTCTTGTCTTCAAAATGATGGCACAGGTACAAAACATTTGAAGAGCTTAGCTCCAGTTTGGTGACTTTTGGTTTCACAGAGTCTTGCTCTTGAGAAATGGATCACCACAGCACCCATCTAGTCTGCCCACACAAGGATTAAGGAGTGATAGGCGTTATGTTTCTCAAAATTAAGACCCCATTTCCTCCTGCAGCTAAAACAATTTCACAATGTGTTTTTATGCCACCATCTCGGTGGCATTAAACCCCTCCTGCAAACTTAAGACTATATTCAAACCTCCCTACCAGCAGCTAGTGATAAATTTACATGTAATTACTTATTTGTCTTAAATAAAATGGTCTGATCTTGCTTGCCCTCCTCCCATTTAAAGGTTGGAACAAATATACTATACACAAAACTCCCATTACAAATTTGTAAATGTTACCAAGTTTTATAACCAGTAGTAGAATGTAGGACACATTGCAAGCTTTTCTTTAATTTCACATTATAAAATAACACTTCTTTAATTGCTAATTGAAATTAAATTGAATTGTGAATGAATTCCACAGACATTGCCTAGCCCCTGGACCCCAAACTGACCTCCTCACCAAGACGTCACTGTAAAAAAAAAAAAAAATGGACATTGAACAGGCCTCCTCAGAGACCATTTCTGACCAATAACTAAATTATGGCCTTAACTAAAAGCATAAATGGCATCTGGGGTCATTTGAATCATCAGAAAGGACCAGATAACAACAACACATGGACAGAAAATCCCCTTTCCTTATCTTAACAGGCCAGAGTCATAAAACTTTAACATCTATCTATCTATCTATCTATCTATCTATCTATCTATCTATCTATCTATCTATCTATCTATCTATCTATCTATCTATCTATCTATCTATCTATCTATCTATCTATCTTTTATTATGCAATAATAGTCATGTTGAAGGTTTTTTTTATCATGTTGAATTTATATTTGAAATTATGTTTCTGAGAAATTTAATCTAATCACATAATTGTTGCTTTAACTTTTATTTAACTTTTTTTTTTAATGATTTTATAACATATTGGACAATGTGACATGAAGTATTTAGACACAAGTGTGAATTCTGCATTTCTACATTCTGCATTTAAAACTCAAAACTTAATTCCCCAGTGCAGAAATTTACTATCTCAAGTCAAAGTCAGACACACCTTAAACAGCTTGGTTGCCAGAAGAAAACATTGGCAGTTTGCGTTTCTGCAAACCACAGAAACATTGAATATCTACATTTCAACACATGTCATACATAGCATATTAACATTTCAACAATAAGTATCATATCAAAATATCAACAAAACGTATCATCTCAACATTTCTACAGTGATGTAGTTGACATGAGATCTATATGAGCTGACTTTCCTATTAGGAGGAGGGGTTGGTGGATTGTTAGCAAGTTTCTTGGCAGAAAGTCAGAAAATCAGCAGAGAGTTTGAGTTTGACAGTTTGAGATCACCTCAAAACCAGTGCACATTTCCCATTTCAACCAACAAAAGCAAGTATTAACCATAGCGTTGACACACCATGAAGCATAATTATTCAATGGGTAGAAATGTTAATATGCTATGTTTGTAGAAATGTTGATATGATATGTATTGCACATGTTGAAATGTATATATTCAACAGTTCTGTGGTTTGCAGAAACATACAATGCCAACATTTTCTTCTGGCAAATGGGTTGTCCCCAAAACAAAGAAATTGAATATTCATCAACAATTTGGCATGAAAACATTTAAATTTTAAAACACACCCAAAACTCCACCTTTCTTGTTTAAACTTATAAAGATAACCTTAGAGGGATGTCGTCTGAGCTGTTCTGCAGAAACTCATGAGCTACAACACAATTCTATTAAGATGTCTCTTTTCTTTGTTTTTTGACCAAGTATTAGCGCATTTCACTTTTTTATTGAAACAAGTTCAGTTTTTATTTTATTTTATTTGTAACATTAAGTCTTGTGATTCCACAAATAGTATTTGCTTTTGAAGTCACATCAACTCACATGGAGTTCTCCGCTACTTGAGTATGGTCAAATTCAACTTTATTCGACATCAAAATAAGATTATAAGAAGCCAACAAAAGCCTGGATCCTTCACTTAAAATGAAATGTCACTTTGAAGAAGACAGTAATGCTTGAAACTGGATCTCAGCCTGCTTGCTGACCGTGGTACGGCCAACTGAGGGTTAAGCTGACAGACTCTTTCTCTGCAGCCTGAAACAAGGCTTAACCCTCTTCACCAGTGGTTCAACACCACTGCACACACAAAGACTTGCCCACAGCCCATAGCTAGATCTGGGCTGTACAACTACCAAACATGGCAGTGATTCTACATCACAGCCAACTACAGCTCAACCAACACAAACCAGGGCCTGCTGAGACGAAATCAACTACAACAAATCCTCATCAACAGTAAGGCATAACATGGCTTTATAATCAATGGCTGATGTCAAATAATATTAAAATTAAAAAGATAATATCTTTAGACAACACTTTTCTTCATTATTTTATCTTATTATCATTCACAGGTCTTATTGTTATTTTTCTTCATTATCTTATGCTTTATCATGTATCCCAGACGTTTAGCTATTAATAAATGTCTTTATCTATCCCAAAAAGTTGTTGTTGTTTCTTTTGGAGAACAGAGTAAACAGAGGTGACTGCTTTGAAACGAACTTACGGTTATGAGACTGACTAATTGATCAAATTCAGCATCAAATTCAGGGTTTATTGTTTCCTTTAGACATTAATCTCTTAAAATCCACCGGATCACCAGCGACCTGCTTAAGCCAGTTATAAGCGGTAGCATAACGCAGTCATCAGTGGCAGCTGGGGAGCAACCTCCTCTGACTCTTTTTTGAGTCACCAGCTGCCACTGGCAGTAATGAGTAAAAGCAATTGGCACAATTTTGCCAATTGGAGATGAGTGGAGAGGTTCAGGGACACCAGTGACACCACAAACTAAAAACTCCCTAGCTCCTATAAGGTTAGACCTAGAGGTCTGGAATTTTATACAGGTTGACAAGATGTAGAAGGTATGTGGTGATCTGTATAGTTCTGATATAAAGTATGTCTTAATTTTTGTTATTCAAATATGACTTATGGTAGAAGGGGATCAAAAACACTTTTTTGAGCCTTGCTTGAACTGATGTAGTTTTGTTTGTGTTTCAGCCACATGCTAAAGAAGCACTTTTCCAGAAACTAGAAAATGTCACTTGTCAAATGAAGCCTAATACACGCATTGTGGCCTTATAGTTATAAGCTTTTCCATTTGGGTGTGCCAAATACGCAAAAATTCTATAAAAAGGGTGGATGCTAAGAGGTTAAAGATTACCCTTTAGCAGATGGTGACCATTAAACAGGGTTTTATATTAATTAAAGTAGGTTAATTCTCACAAGAGCAAAAGTAATTCTCTACTTTTTATTTTTCCTTTAAGGAAAATGCCAAATGCCACTCATAACTTTGTGAGTGACAGACTCACCCGCAGTTCAATCTGAAAGTCTACCTTTCATTTGCATACTAACTCTATATTTATAAATATTTCTTGCACTGTCACCCAATCAATCATCTGGATATTCTTTGCTATTTGCTTCAATCAGTCTCATTTTGTCACAACCTGTGTTACTGTAAACAATCATCTTGTTTCAGTCAGGCTCTAAAAATGTTGGATTCTGGGCTGCTTTCAGCTGTCAATTCAATGCTTTTCCACACCTCACTTTCACTCCTCAACCTCCTATGTTCCTCAGGCGGTGACACGGTGTCACACAACTCCAGTGGTCAAATGAATAAACATTGTGTACACACAAAAAACATGCAAATGCCATTTCCCACATATAAACTGCTATTTATAAGAAAAATGACTTTCTGCACTACATGCATACTTCAGATCAGACCAACACGTCCTCATAATTAAATCACCAAATAGGTTGATTGTACCATGAACTCCAGCATGACCTATAGGAGTGTTTTATAATATGTCGCCTCTGTCAGTGATTTCCAAAACCTTCACAAATCACTGTTAAAAAAGAATGATGTTTTATGATGTGACAGCACTGTGGTTAAGATCTGGTTAGGTTGAGGTTTAGTTTTCCCGACTCACGGTTGGAAATGTGAAACTTTTTGCCGTTTATCCACCCAACCCTCTACTTCTAAATATGGACATATGTCACCTTATATTAGCATCATCTGAACTGCGTCAATTTTCTTGTTCATAATTACTATGGCCACTAAATGGCATCTGTCACTCAAACGTAACTAAAGGTTGCTTTTTGCTTCTGAATTTGTGCCCTAAACTCTTGTTTTTCTTGGGAGGATGAGCGAGATCAGACACACGTCCAGGTTTCTAGTGTGATCAGACGGTAATATGATAAGGTGAAGGTGAAAAAATACAGCATTTTTTTACAGTGTACCAAGCAATCTGTAAAATCAAAGGCATATCAATTACATTTGTCTGATCTATTGTATCATTTTTATTTACAATAGAGGAATAATTTTATTTACCTGTTTTTTTTTAATTGTTTTTGTTTGATCATTTAATATGAAGGAGTGAATGAATCACTCATTGATATAGATGGTTGATATAAAACTGCCAATGATGGTCTACAAGCACATGTGATGAATTAATGATACAGGTGCTATGAATAGCCACAGTCATGCATAACAGTAATGCAGAGTGACGTCTGCTCTGGTATTGATGTAGGACTTTGCTGATGCAACACAGACAGTAAAATTGCATTACTTTGCTGATCTTTTCATTGACAGGTCTAAAAACTGATGAATGGACGTGGCTGCATCGACAGGCTAAATGTGGGAGAGTAAATCAGATGTGCATATTCACTCTGTTTCTCAAATGTATACATTTCTGAAACAGAACTATGTGTGTGGACAACATTTTTACTTTTATGCATCTCTCACTCCAGGTTCAGTTCAGTGAGCTCCTCAAAAATCCTGCTCCAGGTCACTTCCATCCTGCACTTCAGTTGAAGATTTAAACCCATAAAAACATCACTGCAGTTACCAATATCAATGTCCACTATGACCCAAACAACTATGTGTTTTCTGATTTGACACCTTAATGGTTAAGGTCTGGTTAAGTTAAGGCAATTAATACTTCTCAGTTAAGATGAGCAAAACTTCATAGTTAAGTCAGTTGCCTAAACTGGTTGTGTTTTAACCATGAAGATTATATGCAATGTATGCAATGGGAATAATAAACATGCAAATTGTATTAATAATACCAGTAACTCTTTACATGTTTCTTTTAATTCTTTTTTAATTCATCTTTGCATTTTAGAATATATATTAAAACATTTTAGGAAAGTCACTACTAAGGTTAACAGAGCAGCCTCATGGTGTTTGTATTCAGTAGATTTTGAGACGTAACCTTGAAATTAAATCAGGAAGCTCTCACTTGCTCTGTGAGTCTCAAATACATGCTATTGCATTCCTACTTGTAAGTCTTTGTGCACAGTAGCAGAATGAGTACAGACCTGACCATTGTAAAATTTCCAGTAAAATTTTAGTAGCATGGGGACAAAGGATTAACAAGCTGAGTTACTGAACAGAGCAGTTGCTCAGAAGGATCGACAGGAGATTTATTTAGGTTTGGTTGGCTTATTAGGTTTTGATACAACAAGAGCCTTTTCACTAGAAATCTGAATGTAATGGACTTATTGGTGTGTTTACAGGCTTAGGGCAGGAAGACCCAATGAATTCAAGTCTATTTCATTATTAAAAGGATGAGTCATGCGGGCATACACATACATTCTTTCAAAGGACATCAAAACGTCTTGATATGTTTCTTGCAGGCAGCTAGTTGTTTCTATTTTTTATTTTTAAATGTGACAGTGCATTGCTCTGCTATTCAGCCATCATCGGGCTGACAGGTAGGGGACATCATTATGACTGTCTTCAAAGGGAAAGGGGAAAAACAACATGTCTCGGCTTTGAAATACAATTCCACTGGCGGTCAAAGTGAATACCCCTAACACCAGTGAGCAGAGACATTTTAATCATCATATCCCCATGTCATATCTCTTGTCATGTATAGCAAATAACATTAATAGAGATGGCCAACAGCTGCCACCCTTGGGTATAATGTCGTGTTTATGCCCTCAAGCTTGTTGGGAACACAAGAATAACAGAGTGTGACAATAAGAGAAATGAAGAATGAATATGACTATGAATATGACTTCAAAGCATGAGCTAGACATAATATCAACCCCATTGACAGTAAAGGAATTAGCATCTGAACAATGTGCCACCCCTGACACCAAAACAAAACGACTCTGTGTTCTTTAGCTTGTAATTCACTTTTTACAAACTGTCTCTGATAAAAATGACTTCAGATTTATGTATTATCTGTAATGTTTTAAAACATCAATATATCACAGTCAAATGGGATTACGGTGTAAATGATTGAAAGACCCATCACAGCATTGCTAATGTTAGTGCTTGTGTTTTTCAAATTTATAATTACATTTTCCACACACTCCATTGCAAGTCATCCTCTCCCCCCTCACTTCTTCTCTATTTCCAGACATTTTGTAGACTAACCAGCCAGCTGATTTATCTGTTGTCTCATGTTAATGAGGAAGTTTTTCAGTTTTGGTTCCAACATCTATAAGAAAAGAAAAAATGCTCTGTGTAGTAATTTAACTCTTGCTGGTACATGATAATCAGCAAACATGCAATCCATGATTTCTTGCATTGCAAGTAGGATGAATACATAATTTAGTGAAATTGGGAAACATGAAATTGTAAAAGTGGAATTCAGCCAGGAAGATTGCACAGAATGTACCCATAGGCAGTCCAGTCTTTAACTGTCCCTGGTCAGTCGACTGTTGGCATGTTGATTAGAATGAAAACATAGGGATTTAAGGGAGATGAATTACAGTGAAATTAATTCTTTAGCAGAGGCTTATTTTGCCTTAATGGTAATGGTTTGGTGATTTGTGGGTGAAAAAGCACCTGTATAACTGGGCTAAATTTAATTAAACGCTATATACTTTAATGATAATTTTGATGCCAATATATAAAGGTAATAGGTTCTACAGGATCCCCTGGTTATATTTCTTGGCAAAAGCAGTTAAAAACAAACAACCTTCATTGTTCTGGTTTAAAAGATACCACTGCAGTAATGGCAGTATGTTTACATTCACCCACAACATGGATTTGTCTATAGACTAAATGGATGGATCAGAAAATGTATTGATGAACAATAATTGCTTCTTGCAGCCCTATGATACCCATGGTGTTAGTGAACAGAATTGGGTTGCAAGTGATTTTTCTTGTCTTTCTCTCAGTATCTACTGGAACAGTGAAAATAAACAGAACAGCTAAAATGGAAAAAAGTTTTACATTTTTTGTCAAATGTGCTTGAGTCAGATGAGAAAATCAGTATCATATATCTCCCATGCAGAGATAGGTGTGGATATATTTAGCCTAGCTTACAGACTTGATGTAGTTACTGTGGGGGAAATTGACAGCTCGCTACCTCAAAAGGGAGAAAATGTGACTTCCAACAACTCTAATTTTTTCTTATTTACACACTGCAATTTCTTTACCATGTGTGGGAAGAGAAATATAAAAAACAGGATATCATGGGTTTGGAGCTGTTAGCATCAGAGCTTTTTTTGTGGCCAGCAATCATTAGGAGCAGTGACATGCAGCAACTGGAAATGCTTGGATGGACTGGTACTGGATGGACTTGGGTCAACTGGTAACATCTCTGCAAAATTCCATCCTTCTTTTAAGTTAAGGTGAAAATGTTCTATTGATATTAAACCCCTGAACACTACAATATATTACACTTTTAGTCTGTTTCACCTATTACACAAAAGGATCAGTGAGTGAATCCAGCTTGTACTCTTAGGGATGGTGACAGGTGGAAACAACGTATATGTCACAGGTCAGACCTTTGAACCTGCCAATGCAATTACTTAATCATTCATGAGGAAAAATGGCTTACAAAAGAAGATTTGCCATTCTTTATGGTAAACCCAATAAGATCACCACTGGCTCAGACAATCATCATTTTTAACAACCACATAAAATTCCTTGAAGAATTCTGACTGAGGATGGACACCAAAGAAAAACACATATAAAAGAGACAGTACAAACAGACATTAAAAAAGATATTTATATTTTGGCAGTTTCCTCCCCTAAAAAATATGCCAAGTATATTTATGGTGATAGACAGAGCTCCATAGAATGTGGTAAATTCAGAAAAAGTGTGAAATTATTTTGAGAACACAACAAAAAAGCATTTCCAGCCAGTAAATCCCTGGCTGACAATTTTCCTTGGAAAAAATGCATTTACAGTAAAGAAATCTGCCATGGTATCGTTCCTCCCACCGCTTTTGCAAGTTAACTTCCCAACATGAAAATTTCAACTAATATCATCTCATTTAATAATGCCTGAGAACCCCCATTGACAATGCGGTCGTATCTCTATGTAGGCTTGATCAAAGCGTTATTTTCTTGTTTCTGCCCTGAACCCTTCTGTTCTCTTGTAATTGTGGCGATGCATCACTCTTCCCTATTAATCTCTGGTCTCAGTCTCTGACTGTGCCTTAATGGGGATTTTCAACTATGACCAGGGCAGAGGCCTCTGATTTCACAGTTCTGTCAGCACACATTATAGCATTTCTAATAACTGTCTTACTTGCAACAGACACTCACTGTATATTTTTCAAGGTGAGATGCCAGCTGTGGAGGCCAGCAGCGATAAGATTAAACTGCAAGGATTTGGAGAATGACAGAGCCCTGGCTCTCTCTGGCTTTATACACAGTTAACTGAATGACATGTGAATTTTCCTCCATTCATCAATAGCATAGAAAATGTAAGCTATTACTGAATTCTTATGAGAAATTAGACTGTAGCATTATCAGATGATAGTAACTTAATGTCCAACTGAAAATACAGTCATTCCTTTAATGTCAAAGTGATTTGTTTAATATTGAAAGAGAGAATAAAGGTACATATAGTACCAGTCAAAAGTTTGGACACACATTTTGTCATCCAAGGGAATGGGATGATGTGTCCAGACTTTTGACTGGTACTGTACATGAATAATGCTCTGAAAAGACTGAAAGCCTCTGTGCGGGTGGGCCAGTGTACCTGCTTGATTGACAAGTGAGTCAGCGGGGCCATCAAGACAGAAAATAAACAAAGATGCACTTTTAACTGTAGCTTAAAGGTTAAGAACAGATGGTACTGAAGAATGAGTGCTGCAGCCATTTGGCATCTAAACTGACATTTCCAAGTAAGATTTTAAGTTTTTCATTGTCCATTGTAGCTGTTTCTTGCTTTATGCTAAAATAAAATTATTTGATTGGCTGTATGTAAAAAAAAAAGGGTTTGTCTTTTGGGGTATTACTCCACTGATATGACAATGGATCACAATTCACAGACTGTATTCTCAGCATGTTACTATCACATTATCTGCATCAGAGTTTACCTCTCACTTTCTGTAACTGACTTCAGTGAGCATTTTTTTATATTATGTATTATTTTTCATGTTTGCAGGCCTTAATGGAACAGCAGCTAAGTCTGGATCATGTTCCTCTATTGTTTCTGCTGAGTTACCACCTCAAGATCCCTCCACTATAAATGTTAAATAGCCTTTTCTAGCACTGAAAAGGAATTATTTTAGAATCCTTCAACAATCCTTTTTTAAGCTGTATCAATATTAACTGAACTTTTGCAGCATATGAGCAATCACATCTGCAGGCCTCTCAAGCTTGAGAGGCCATCTCAGTCAAACGCTGGTTGACTTAGAGTAAAATAGAAAGCCTTAAAGGATTTCAACCCCAAAATTTCCACTCAACTCCTTTCCATCCCCCCCTCCCCTGATTGCAGGACAATGTGTGGGTTTAATTGTCCAGATTGACCAGCTGCCAGCTGGGTATTTGACTTTGTCTCCTCTGCTCCCTGTCAACAGTTTATTTTCTGCCTGGGCCAAGTGGCAGCTACTTCGCCTTCTGCCACATGCTTGTCAGTGAGCAGAGACTTGCCGTGTCAATATCTCTTAGTCCCATGCAGATACACATCTAAAGGGCAACACTGTGAGCTGGGGGGCTTAATCAATTTTATCTGACCTTAATTTATACAGAGTAAATAATGAACTGGCCTCCCTGTATTAAACATTAACAGAAAAATCGTTCAGCGGGGGAGGGGGAGGTCAGGCAAGATGGGGATTTTCATTGGCTTTTACAAGCTTTGCAAGTGACTTATGACGCCTGGGAAACACAGCCTGCATAAGCTGCATGTGTGTGTTGCGGAACCTCTTCCTTTTCATTTCAGTGCCCATGTTAACAGGTTAGAGTAGCCACACAGCCTGTATGAGCAGTGCATCTCAGGTGCAGTGTCATCTAAAGATTCAGCGTCTCACATATTTTTTCCATGTGACAGATGTGGTTCTCAGCAAAAATAAGACACCTTTCATTACACCTTTCACTATAGTTTAAATATCTATATCTGAGGAATATGTCACAGACATGAAAAAAATATAAAGTGTCACCACTATGGGTCACGCAGAGGGAGCCTCTCTGATGGAGAACTCCAGCGTGGAGAGTCGGTGACACACAGAGCTTTTTTTCTCGACTCCTATTCGCTTCCTGTGATATTATTTCAAGCCAGGACTCCTGCCTGTTTGTTTTACCTGCTTCTAGACGGAGATTTGGGGTTGTTATTTTGTTGTTTTCCTTATTTGTTGTCAGTTTCCCTCCTGACAGTTTGGAGGTTTATTGTTTGGCTCGTTTGGAACTTGATGTCATCCGGGGGGATTTTCTTCACTTGGAGCAGTGACAGTGGAAGTTTAACTGGCAGAATAATCAAGATAATCATTAAAAAAAAAATACCCGTACTGTGTGAGGACTGTATGTGGCTGACACAGAAGTAGCCCCAACCAGATCCCATCATGCCCACATATTTATTTATTTTTCACAATTGACCACATGCTTTTTAACCCTTTTCTGTCTAAACTAAATATAAATGAAATCAATAATGAAATGATATGAAACAGTCCATCATTCTATTATTGATGGCCATTATCAAATTCTGTATAGAAGGATAAGGCTGGCAGTAGTAGCACCACAGCAGCACCACTGTTATCTGTGTGGACACCACACATGTGCCAGCCGCAGCAGTTCAGCAATGCACAAATGCTACTCAGTCAGAGGTAGGCAGTGTGTCCCAGGCTTTAGAGCAGTATTGACAAAAGTCGGTTGCAGGAATATCCTCAGGTCCCTGAAGGAGTCACGGAGGGATGGGGAGAATTTAGTGATTTGAAGTCTCCAGGCAAACTCAGGCATGGGGCCTCCGTTGCGCCTTATTTTCCCTCTCTCCAATTGAAAATGTTGGTTTTTGGCCAGCCCATCCTCACTACCAACTTGTCAGATACTAATGCTTTGTCACAGCATCGCTTTCTAATGCACTGGGTATCCTCTGCATCATTGTTCAATTTGCAACATAGTCTGATAGACTTCTATAGAACAACGTAGGAAATGGACACCATGACGTCTATTTTAGGTGATAAATGTTATTATTTGGAAAAGTTGGGATGGCCAAATGGAATGACCACTTGAAATGTAGTTGATATTCCTTTTAACCCCAATCATGATGTTTCCCTGAGCCTAACCAAGTGGTTATTGTGCCTTAAGTTAACCAGACCTTAACCACAGTATTGTCACACCATAAAACATAATTATTTAACAGTGATTAATAACAGTGATTAATAACGGTTGGTGCAGGCACGTATGATACTACCAAATGAAATACATTATAGTTTAAATTTCACGAACTGTTGTGATACTTTGTGTTGAAAAATTAATCTAATAGTGACACAGATGCGTTTACATTTGAATGAATTGAAAGCCCAGTGTGTCTCATACAGACGCTAAAGTCTGCCTTGTGCTTCAGTATTGGGTGTGACAAAGCGTTGATATTTGATGACCTGGGAATGGAATAGGTTTTTTGGCAGTGGTAGAGGAAGTACATGGGGCTTTTCATAAAGTAAAACTATGAAAACCACACAGTAAAAGTAAAAGTCCAGCACTTAAAATTCCTCTTAGGTAAAGGTATTTTCAACAAAATGCATCCACATTTTCTTAGTCTCTTCAAAGTAGAGCACATTTTCACTACTTCATATACTACTGGATAGTGTACTCTATAATAATGTATGATATTTCATTTGGTTGAACATTTTGTTTGTAAAATATGAATCTGCAAAGTCTGATCCTAAGTGCAGAATTAGATGTGTTGCTAAAATAATTCATGTCTGACAGGCCCCAGCAGTGGTTGTTGGAGAGGTTTGCTTGGTGTAAGGGGAGATTAACTGGTAATAATACACCTGGAGAGGTATGAGTTATGCTTTGTTTTGTTTTGTTTCTTTTATCACCAGCCTCGTTATTTCTCCATCTTTAATTTTGTTTTGAACAAATGTTATAATTTTCTATTTGATGTAGTTCTCCAGCGAGGTGGAAAAACTACACCTTGCAGTGTTTGGCATTTTTGTATAGTATATGTTTCATTATATGTTGAAGCTCAAGCTACCATTAATGAAATGGTTGCATTCACTCAAAGATAGCTACAAGGATGAACCATAGTAAAATACTGTGTCACAGTAAGATCAGGTTGGATTTTGAATTTGAATGCTGAACATATTGAAGAAAGGTCATATTCAGCCATTGGGAGAGGAAGCTTAGAATATTCATAAGCAAACCATAAAAACGTCTTCATCTCAGTATTGCCTTACTTGAATTACTGGACATGATTAGATTACCAATGAATGTAAATGGAGCCACTGTAAATTAATTTAAAGGAGCCTATGTAACTTTTGCAGAATAGCAAAGCAACAAATACTGTGACCACAGGGATCAATTGCAGAATGTAACATAACAGATGTTTTCTGAATGCATTCTCTTTTATACCTGAGTACTACTGATACTGTTTCATTGTTGGCCTGAGGGTATGCTGTAGTAAAGCAGACCCCCTTTTATAACCAAAGTGTGCTACTACACAATCAACAAACTGTAATATAATGTTGCTATAGCTGAGTGAATCTGATTACAAAAGTCTATTTTTCTGTAGCAGTAAAACAATGAGGGGTGGCAAGATGTAACAATGTGGTTCTGTTGTACTTTGAAACCATGATTGTATGTTAAGAGGGCTTTGATTGGCCTCAGTGAGAGCTTCGCTGCTGCTGGTTTCTATTGCATATTAACAAGATGAAAGGTTAGAACAAGAGGGAAGTAAAGTCAGATAGCAGAGAGAGGAACAGGTGGAAACCATCACAAAAACAAAGGAAGATATGGAGTGGCAGGACTTCACATTGGGTGGCTGGACAGGTATGACTTATGTGTCCATGGTCCTCAGTTATAATTTAGCATTCTGACTCACCTAAAATGGCCAGAGCTCTCTATGGAATTGGATTTCTCTGTTATATCAGCACAGAGCTCGAAAATATGTCCACTTGTTTGTGACACTGGAAGCATATGCACTCAAAAATAAGGAATTTTCACACAGTGGGTATAATTCATATAGTGGGCATTATTCATATATATCGAACTGTGGTTTCTGCTGATAAGCGAACAGATTGTGGTAGCTATTTAACATTCATGGGAGGATCACGGCATTCACTGATATCAGTTTGAAGGCAACATCCCAGCATTGCTGCAACACAGCTGGTTTTACAGCTACAGTAGAAATAAGTGTTTATTTCAATCACTGAACAATAGTATAAAATGTTGTTGATAGAAGAACAAATATAAGTATTCATGGCTAACTTTTCCTGTGGATCCTCTCAGTTTCCACCAATTTAATCACTGTGGTTGTTCTAACTGCAGCATGCTGATTATCAGAGCCAACTCTCTGTGAAATACACAATTATTGCAAACAGATATACAGTAGATGTTGCAAGATATCATTTATAGTGGGATTTCTGATGAGGAGGTTGACCATTTTGTCTTCACAGCAAGAAAACAAAAACTCTCACTTGGTATTTTTCAATGTCAAAAGTTTCCCTTATCTTAAGTCTCTGAAAATTGGTAGTGCCTATCTTCAGTGAGGATTTGGGATGAGCCATCCAACCAGTATCTATTCTTGATCCAGAGTACTACTGGATGCATGCCAAAATACAAGTAGGATGACTATGCAAAGCGGGAGGACGGAAGCCCTTGGACAATAGAGGAGAGGCAGCTTTTGGGGGGGAAATCAAGTAATCTTTTAATTGAACAATTTACCATAGCAGTAAGGTATTCCATGCTCTGTTTAGCTCCAGAATTCTGAATAAATACAATTAAAACATTTTTAAAGTTTTTAAAACTTTTTTCCAATGCACATCTAGTCTGGACAAAGGCCTCTACATTCTCTGTTGGCTGAATCCACCGGCCAGCCTTATGGTGGGCCAGACGGATGGCAGCACCAGATAAGCCCTCGATTTGTACTCCCCAAGCCACGAGCCCTGGCTGCTGTTACAAGCTTAAACTCAAGTTCTAAATTTACTTGGAAGCGATAGCAGAGAGGGCCAGGCTGCACAAAGACATCTGTAATGTAGATGAAACAGGCCAGACGTCCAGATCCCTGACAGGGTTGCAAGCGAGGCAGAGTGCCAAACAGGTCACAGCCTAGTGACAACAATGGTGCTCGTCTATGCTTTGAATCCATCTCCTCTCACTCCGTCTTCCTGAGGAACATTTTCTCGACCTGTCTCATCAGGGATGTGCCACCAGGATGTCAGAGTGATAAATAGGTCTGGTTACATGCCAGAAGAAGCCGTCTGCCTCTGTCACATGTAAGCAGAACACATCAGATCCAGTCCTGTAAAGAGGCTTGTGCTGTTCGTACAGCAGGCAGTATTTTTCCATTAGAAAGAGAAAAGGATTTGTTATTGAGGATATATTGGTCTTCATAAAGAGTGTGTGGCACAAATATTAGATTTTTATGAAAAATCAAATATTGTATAGTCAGTGCTTTCCATCTCTGGTGCATATTTATTGCAGCAGTGATCATATCATACCTGTTGTCTATGGGGCTTAATATGAACTGTTTTATATGAATTGATTACACCCATGTGGAGTGTGTGTAAATATGTTTATTGTTGTTATTATTATTATTATTATTAGTAGTAGTAGTAGTAGTAGTATTGTTACTAATATTACTCTATGTTTATACGTTAATGTGGCTGGAACTCAAACAAGCTTATGAAAAAAAAGAGACCAGCTTGGAAGATGGATTTGCCTTTCTTGCCTTGAACCAAAGTGGGGCATCACACTGAATGGGCTGATAATTTTTTTGCATAAGCTTAAATAAATATTTATAAATATAGGACATGTTGTGTTTTTGCCAATGTTATAATGGCTGAATGTATGTCGGGTTGAGTGTGTCTATGCATGGAGAGGATCTGACTGGGGGAACACTGGCTTGATGACTTGAATAATGTCACTGAGACTTATGCTACTTAATTTGCTACATGTATTTGCATAGCTATATCAAATTGCTTTAACTTTTTTACTCTTACCAGTTGGATGTTTGGGCTTCACTGTCCAGAATAATGTATGATACTAGAAGCTTGTTTTCAAATTCATCTGCTGGAAGTGGAAAGTTTCTTTGTGCTTGCTTTCAGAAAATATAAGTGAACAGTTCATTTAACAGTTAGGTGACTAAATAAAATGTGAAATTGTAAATAATAAAATTTTTAAATTGTTTAATTGTTGGGGGGACTGGTCCTTTTTCTAAATCATTACTAAAACCCTACATTTCAATTATTAGACTTTCTTTCGATCTACAGTATATCACAGTAATAGCTGTGTCCTCTCACCAGCATTAATCAGACTATAATTTACATAAATTATAGGTTTATTAATTACTTTAACATCAACTGAGGTGTGATTATGAACTGCTATATAACGGTTACACTGATGGTGCTGAAACACTTTCTCCTCATACTAAAAAGAGTAAACTGCAACAGACAAAGAGGACCAAAATAATTTCCATCTATGGATGAAAAAAAAATGGAAGAAAGACATAGATCGGAAGAAGGAAAGACAAAAATAAGCAGTGAGTGTTTTGCTGGTGGAGTTCCCAGGGAGGTTTTTTCCCAGGGTTCTCTATGTGAAGCTCGAATTTGAGCCTCTTGGTGTTTGTTCTGAAACAGGATGGGTAGGGTTACCTAGCCATTAGAACAGGAGAAGAAGATGAAGACAATGCACAAACAGAGGGAGGAAAAGTTTAAGGGCCATAATAAAAGCCAACATTAAATAAACCCGTGGCAAAGCTGAGTTGGTGCACTTCTTTGTTGTTGTCATGGATCTGTAAAATGAGTCATAATGACTGAAAGAACATCCAGATTTGGTAAAGATATTACTTGAATTTGTAATTTTAACATCTATAACTTAGTACTTTGATAATTCTGGTACAGTTGTATAACTTGCAATTACACAGAGATGTGTGATATACCAATCACAAAACCCTGATCAGGAGGCAGGGACTGATTTCACAGTTCCACCTGAAAACAACAATAACATCCTTCCTCTTTCACATCACTGTTAGTTACAGCAGAACAGTGCTACAGGTCAATGTCAAGAAGCAAATCATACAAGTTGTCAAACTAACTAACAAAATATGTGATGCTTTTTATTGGGACACTGTGAGGCATCCAAGATGTTGTGTGGTTGTCTTCCACTGTAACATACTATTACAAGGGATAAAATGAGGAATTAATTTTTGTTGCAGATGCCCCATAAATAAGAAATAAATTTGAACTTGGCTTCTGTCTCCTTTACTCGTTGCCTTTCCTCATCCCCTGCAGACAGGTGGTATTGAGATAGAAAAGAAAAACTGAAGTCACCCTTTTCGAGTGGGGTTGTGTTTATTGTGTTCATGGGAACTCATTTTGAAAACCTCATTGATGTGGTATTCAAGTGGAAAGGTTCACAAGATTTTTTTTTAAAATGTCAGAGCTCATTGACATTACTTTGCAATTTTTTAAAGAGTACATTTTTGTTATTTGCTCTCGTTCATTAATAAACAAGAGGTTGAAGTGCAAAAAACACAATTTATTAATTTTGAAAAGGGTCCAAGGCAATGTCAGTTTATGTTGTCAGTCATCCAATAGCAGTGTTGTCATGACTTAGACCAACTGAATGACAAACATCTTGTGCTTGCCATGCTGAAAATGTGACCTCACAAATCCCATTTAAAGGCAGAACATATGTCGTCCTCTTCAACTGGAAGCAGTGGGGTTTATGTAAAATCTAAGGGTGATTTTTCTGCAGACTCTGAGATATTTCATACATTTTTAAGCAATTGTTTACAACAGCTTCAAAAAAGAAACTCCTCAAGTTGGAGGGGCGGAATAAAGAGCTAACCTTTGAGCATATTTGCTTCTTTGACCCGATCAAGACGAAGGCATAGAAGGAAGAAGAAAGAGGGTGATTGGAGCAAAACTGTTACACCATCCCCCACTTCTCCTCCCTCAAGTCCTCCCAGCCCCTCAAGGCTGCCCGTAACAGACCCAGATGGTCTGTCTCTGCTTAATAGCCCCCCATATTTTTCCATCGGCAGTTAGTGGCAGGGACATACAAGGCCAGGTTAACCCAGGTTAACCAGGGAGTATTTCTACTGGGGTTAACTGTTCCTGACCCCAGACAATTCCAAACACCTCCCAATTACGGAATCTAGTATTATTTTTTTCCCCCACAAGAAAGCTTCTCCCCCCAAAGGTCCAAAGGAATATCGAGTCCCTGAGAGGTAAATAAATGCTATAGGGAGAGGAAGATCCTTTTTTTTTTTTTATCTAACAGCAGCTTCTGTGCTTAAGGGATTGATTATGGATCCCATCAGACCAGTGTTTGCACATTCTCTGATCCCCTTATAGAAGAGAAGGTGGCTGCAAAAAGAGCATAGCATTTAGCTCTGACGCCTGTGTGTTCAAGGAAGGGCATGAAGACTTTAGTGGAGAAGATGAATAACCCCCTCTGCCTTCTCAGAAGCACCAACTTAAGAGTTTAAATAAAGAGATTCTCTGTGCATCAAATGAGCTCCTAAATAAGCAAAGCCCTTTTAGCTCTCTGTTATTTGGGTCTATAAGTTGAGGGGAAAGTGCATGTTCTTTTTCCCAATGATATAATTTGAATCAAATTCTAAATCTTTTTTTTTATTCTTTTCCCTTTTTTAACTGTAAAGCTGAAGCATGTCAGCATGGGGTATTTAAAGTTTTAAAAGAAGATCTCTTTTTGCCTTTCCTTTTTTTTTTCTACACAGATTCATAGTTGTCATCCAGCTCACTAATTAGCTGTCACGAGTTCTTACTCCCAGAAAATCCATTCATTCCTCACTAGCGAAAGGATATTGCAGGCTTACATAGCTTAAAGCACTTGCTATGCATCGCTAAATGGTATCTTACCTGCAAAAAAGTGTGAGGTGGGCCAAAGTGGCTGTCTCCATTACACACTTACAACAATTCAGCTCAGTGTGTTTAACTTCTCTGCCATGCAAAATACAAATACATACTCTGGAGCAACATACTCAGCCATTTAACAGTCAAGATGTTTAGCATTTTGCTGCATCATCATACTGTCACATATTATCAACATGACACGAAAATCAGCATAGAAAGCTGTCAGAGGGTAATGGAAGCTCTGGAGGCTCGTTGGTTAAGTGCACATGTCGGTTTTAATGCTTGACTCAAAGATCTATTGAGTGGAACTCGTGAGATCAAAATGATGTGAATGTAAATAGTGTAAAGTCACACAGAAAACTTTAAACTGACAGACTCTAATCTACCTGACAACACCAATATCATCTAAACTACAAGCTACTGAGAAAAAGTAACATAGCTATTTCACATTAAGAAATATATTGTAAACTAATATAATAAACAAATACAGTCTTTGTATCAAGACAAATTAATCTGTGTAGTCCCATACACATTAAGGCAGATGGCCACCCATCTAGAGCCTAGTTCTGCTTGAGGTTTCTTCCTGTTAAAGGGGAGTTTGTGGTTGCTCATGGGGGAATGTCAGGTCTCTGTAAATTAAAGAGTATGTCTAGACCTGCTCTATGTGAAAAGTGCCCTGTTGTGATTTGACGCTATGTAATTGATTATTTTAAATTAAGACTTGGGTGTACAGTCGTGGTGTGTTGTCAATATTTGATAACAATATTAGTACAAGCCCGCTTGCTCTGATAAGTATTAACAAGTGGTTGAAGACCAAATGGTTGGTGGGGCAACAGACTTAGCAGATCAGCATCATCCTCTGGCTTTTGTTTTTCTTCAACATAAAATACGATATAGCTGACCCATGCCTTATCTTCTGTGAATATGTCCACATTAGGGCTGGACAATATGGTCAGATATGTTATCACAATCATATCAATCGATACCGATAATTATCACAATGAATGTTACATCATTATTTCTTTCCAGTTTTAAGGCTGATTTTTGCTCCTAAGTGAAAGTTAAAGAGACCAGATGGATAACTGTGGTTAACTATTCTTTTTTTCATCTTGAAAACAGGGATGGCAGGTAATCAAACTTGTACCTGTTTGCTATGAAGACACATTTCTGTGTTTGCTCCTGATGCTTTTGTGCACTTTTTACACTTTACACAATGCCTAATTATTTGTGTTAAAAAATTATTTGAGAAAAAAAAATGATGCTCTGTGTGTGTCTCTGTGTGTTGTCTGGGAGTGTTGTTCCAGGAAATTTATATGCTTTAATTCTGTGTGCTCTTATAAATCTGGGATTATTCTACACAGATGACTGAACATGTCCATCTATTTGCTTATGATTGAGGCAAACTAGCCATCCTCTCATTGCATTTACTATGGTCTGGATGATGACTGTGGCTCATTAAACCCCAGCCCCTCCCTACAACTACCACCCACTCACACATTTAGGAGAGAAATTGAGAAATTGAGGTTGCTGTGTCAGTGGCCTGGCGGTGAAGAGCTTTGTACCAGGGGAGTAATTGGGATGGCCGGTGAAAAGGGGAGTGAGGCTTAGACAACCATCCACACAAGTTCCTGGCTGCCATCCAATTATACCCAGCAGCCTCCACTACCTCCTGAACTCCAATTACAGCCGGCAAAGCTCGGCTGGTCAGAGAACCTGTCACTCCTCCCTCCCTCTTTCCCTCCCTCCCACAACTGTCGGCAAGAAATAGCAAAGTCAAAGACAATGTGTGATGTCCTCTGGTGCCTGAATGTAACAGTGTGTGTGTGTGTGTGTGTGTGTGTGTGTGTGTGAGAAAGAGAGAGAAAGAGAGAGAGAGAGAGAGAGAGAGAGAGAGAGAAGATGTTTTGAACACTACTAAAAAAGTAGCTGTTCCAGATTAACCTTGGCTACTAGTCTATTCACCAGGTTGCTCCAACTTTCCAGAATGAATGGGGGGGATGGAGACTGGAGAATTAAAGGTATAATATGTAATTATTCTGCATTAAAATGTCTAAAAACAACTAGACCTATGTTATATATTCTGTTGAGTTGTGTACTTACATTATCCCAAATTCTTTCCCTCAATTATGAAACCCAGAGAAATCTGTACTTAAATAAAAGTCACTGACAGTTTCATTTAGTCGCATGTCAATTATGCCTTTAAGTTATAAGAGAAATAAACCGAACAAATGTTAGCAGCAGCTCGTGATGTCCGTGCGGCGCCGTTGTGTCGGTTTAACTGGTGGTTGAATTAACTGGTGATAGAGGCAGATGTTTCGTAGGCGTGGCTTTTCAGGCAGACACATTACAGTGCACACAAATACACAAATAAAACGACAAATACGCAGACAGACACAGAACAGCCTCTCCCAAAAACACTTCAATTACTTAGCCACTTTCACTAAGACACTCAATCACGCACTATCAATCTCTCTATCGCTCACTATCTCTCGTTTACTAACATCTTGTCTAGTCGCTGCAAAAGCTCTATCGAAACACCTAACAATCCCACAAAGTTTTGGTATGTTAATCAACTGAACATACTCTTGTTACACGCTGTATGAAAGTATAAACAGTTATATAATGGTATTTGATACATATATGACACTGACAACATGAACATTTTGTTAATGATTAATTTGTTTGATGTTACTGCCTTTAATTATTGTTATCCAATCACTATTTGCTAAATGAAAGTTAACAGTCATGTCTAATATGGATGAAGCGTGCTGAATCGTGCAAGTATATTGATGTGATGAGAGAGATAAATGCTTGTAGCCTTCGATATAAAACATTATCGACAGTACATAATGTTGAAGATGTTGTCACAAGTTAAACTGAGCGTTATGTTATCACAACTTGACACAACTAACCCAGCTGCCAGTACCATGCTATGTACGAGTTGAACACATAATTACCTCAGACTGTATGTTTCATTTACAGGCTGTATGAAAGTGGAAACAGTTCTCAAATTGACTTGACGTCAGATTCATGACAGAATATCAGACAATCAGCAACATTTTGTGAACGACTTAATGCTACTGATGTTTACAGTATTTTGAGCAGGCATCAACACAGTCACCTACCACCCCCTAATGCACTGGAATATCACCAGTTAATTCAACCACCAGTTAAACCGACACACCATACATTGTCGGAGAAACACAGATCTTTTAGGGTGAAACAGCTTTACAGTGTTTTTACCTGTAATCACCAGGTCTGTCTGGTCTTGAGAGGAGGAGACCTCTGCAGGTAATTCGGCTACCGGTAAAAACAAGCTGAAGCTGAAGCTGGTTATTTAACAACAAAGACAACAACTCCCATGATCCCTTGCTACTTCACACCGTCATCACACTCTGTCTTTTGTTATTGTTTTGACTGAGAGACCCCTAGGGGCTGAACTTTACATATTGTGTGTTTAAGCATAAAAGGATGCAAAGATGCATACATTTGAAAATTGCATGATGATCTGAAGATGCCCTCACATGTAGAGAGAGCCATGAGAGTGTCAGTGATTCAATAATTAAGTATTAAGGATTTCATTTCAATTCATTTTCTAATATGTCTGTGAAAGCAGCCTTTAAAAAAATGCTTGTAATTTGTCTTTATCAGTAGTTAATAAATCAATTTTCTAATGCATAATAGATCAGTTATAAGCCATTAATAAAACATTTTAGCTCAATTCAACAGGAAGACCTCTCTAATGTACTGTTTAACCACATACCTTCTGAAGAAAATGTGCAACCAAAATGTATATACTACATTTATGCCCATATGACTCGATGCATTGTTGGACTCTATAAATAACTTAACAATGTTTATAATTTCAGATGACTAAGAAACTTATGATCAGTTATCAATAACTTACTAACATTTATAACTACAGAGCTGATGGCTGAAGTGAGTCATTTATACATGATCACAAATTAATTTTTTTTAAATAAACAATTTAATTTACATTAAATCACCAAGGGGCACCACCTTGAAGAAGGGAAAAGATAGCCAATTCACTGATTCAGTCTCATAAAATGTACTAAACTAACAATTTGGAATTCTGATTAATAATGAACTTAATCTTGATCTTGGAGTTCTTTGCAGTGCAGAGGTTGGCAGTATCCACTTATTTACAATATTAAATAGATATTAAAAAGGCATTTATTTGAGAAAGATAACAAAGGTAAAACACATAATAGGTCATCTGACTAAATGTACTTAACTAAAGAACAAAAGGAAATAAAAACATACAATATGTAGTTTAACTAAAATGTACTTAATGTGTGTGTGTGTGTGTAGTCTATCATAGACTACTTTTGGGGACAAATTTCAGACTTAGGACTGAAAGCCCTGACAGAAGCCAAAAGCAATATCCCAAATTGGGAAAAGCTTTTGTGTCAGTTAAGGTTAGAGTAATGGTTAGGGTTAGACAAGTAGTGTGTGGGAAACAGACAAAAGCAAAATGGTTGCTTATATTCATAATGGCAGCTGAGGTTGCATGGCATTGGGGGGGTTGGACAAAGGAAAATTACAAAGATGGCCACTGCAACCGCGTGGCATTCGAGGGGGCAAAGTGGAGAGAGAGTGTGTGTTTCTTTGTTCCACCTCCATGTGTTCGAGCATTAACAGGTTAGGTCAGAAACAAAGAAATGTGTAAATGTATAAGCTTTGAGTTCCTCTATGTGCGTTTGTATTAAAGAGAGTGCAGGAAAGGTGCCAGGTTAGGAAAAGGATAGATAGTTTGCATGCAAGTCTAACCTGAGTGAAACTCAATACAGTGAGTGGGAACTAATTCAGAAATGGTGAACAGACATTACAACACTATACCTCAATGAATAACAATCAACCAAATCAATACATATACATTGACAGGAGTTAAGTACTAAATGCTATGCCCAGGTAACGTTACCAAATCCATGGAGGGAGAGAGATGCTTTGGCTTGCTGATTTCTTGAGTCCAGTGAGCTGCAGGCCTTCGTGCAGTATAGGCTGGAGATGCTGCCGGCTGCTGAGTTGCTGAGATCAGTTGTGCTGGCCGGTTGGCTTCTGTGTCACTGTGGAGATCACTGGTCGCTCCTGTGGCCTGTAGAGTTAGCTGGCAGACTCTGTTTCTCAGGAGATCAGCTGTGCTTGCAGTGCGGCTTCTGTGTCATAGCCACTGGCACTAAATAAACTTGTTTACCGAATCTTAGGCAGGCGCTCGCATCACTGCTGTTAAGAAAAGAGTTTGGTTTAGTCTGCTTTGAGCAGACCACACAGAGGTAGAAAGCTGCAGGCTGCAGCAGCTGCAGTGAAGAGCATCTAAGAGAAAGAGCCAGTTGATTCCGCTTCCATAGCAGCAGTGAGAAGAAAGACAGAGCAGAAAGACGAGAAAGGAACAAAGGCTAGATGACCTTTTTATTGACCTGGTGATATTAGGGGGGGTGGGGTACAGTTTCAGGAAGTGACTGGAGGAGAAGTGCAACTTTTTACATTTCAAAATAAAGTTCAGTTTCACAATAAATTTCATTTTAAGTCACACAAAATGACAAATTCATCTGTGGAGCCATACAATGTTAATATGTTGTTAATAAATCATAATTTGGTCCTTTTCCAGATGATAAGCACCCAAAACAACCCATTGTGTCTAAAAGCATTAGCTAAAAAAAACAAAATGTTATACTGGCTCTGGATAATCACTAGCCTCAAGGGTTTTTTCACAACCTGGCAACCCAAAAGTTGCTCTTATTAATGGGAGCCATATTAGCAAGTGATACCAATTAAACTACCCAACAGTATGTAAAGTAGTTACACTTAAGCTCTACTTCACTGAGCTGCAACTACTTCCATGGGAATGCTTCAGAAGTCTAATAATAATCTGATTAAATATTTTTTTGCTTATGTAATACTTCTGCACTTTTACCTAAGTAATGAATGCTGATTCTAGCATTAACTGGTAACTTTTACATTGTGGTATATCAAACTTACTCAGGTAACAGATCTGAATACTGAAAAATATGACAGTTAAAGGTTTAAAGCATAATAAAAATACCCAGTGATGATGACCTACAGCATGACAACACATCAATACTCAGACGACAGCAAATGATGAAAAAAAAAATTCCAGGGGGTTCTTGGTATGTCCGGTTAATGGCACATACCTCATACGGTACATTTTACTTTGTGCCAGCATGCTAAAAATGAGAAGTTGCTTACCAGAGTATGTATACATGATTGTGAATAACATATTAACCTTTCTGTAAGCATATCCCAATATTTTCCTCACTACTATTGCAGTAAATACTTAATGGTACCCATTTTAGTCAGCCATTATCTTCATCATGGTGGCAATAAGCTACAGCTTTCCATCTACATATTTAGATTTATACATCCTAAAACAATTATTGGGGGATACAGTTTCAAATCCTTCAGTGTTCAGGCAAAGGTAACATCAAGCTACAGTAGCTAGGGCACCTGTTAAATGGGCTCAAATGCGGTGCTGCTAATGGATTTCTATTTTCTAGTCAGTCAAGTTAAAGTTACTGTAAACTATCAACATGTTATTGTTATAAGGGGTTTCACAAAGAAATCATGGAAAAATGGCTGCAAGGATATAAAGACCATAGAGATACATCTGACAAACATTGACCTACATTTGACAAAAATGACATGACATCATCATTGTTCTACTTTTTACTACATTTGTTTCAATCTCCTTCAACCGTGCTAACAAGGAGGGAGACATCAGTTATCTCTGTCCCTATATCCACATCTGTCACTATCCAGGTCCTAAACACCTAAAGGTTTCATGAAGCTTGTAAATGTTTAATGAAGCTAAAGTAGCTTCCCCCACATACTGACATTACTTGCTATACATACTGCATAGACAGTAATATTGCAGCTAGAATCAGTGAGTTTAATCAATATTATATGCTTTAAAATTAAGTGACTCCAAACATCACCAGGTTTTGGCTGCAAACTGTTTGTGTTACTCTCAAAGTATAAACAGTAATAATCAATGATTTGTACAGAGGCCTTGAATCTTCTGGTAGAACAGTTCGAAGATAGTTTGAGAATAGTTTGAACACACAGTATCTAGGCAGCTATCCATCACCATTCTGTTGTAAATATTTATATATAAAATATTTAAAATTAATGTGTAATATGAACAGACTCACCAGTTTTAGCTCATTGCTTTGTTTTTACATTCTGTAAACTCAGAGCTCATCAACTTAATTTCTAGCAGCAGCAGGCAGCTGTTTTCAGAGAAAAAGCTTTGATAAATGTACACAGAATCAAATCAAAGACAAACAAAGTTAGCGAATAACTAGTGAGCATAGTGGAAAATTAAGCAGCTAAAAAGCCGGATATGTCACTCACGAGTTGGTGGAGACCAAAACAGAGATAAAACAAGAGTAAATATTGGATTTATATTTTTCAGATCTACTAAAGTATCCAATTAAGATACGACAGTGTGACAGTGAGTCAGCATGCACACTACCAGGCAAGATGAGTTTATTTATATAGCACATTTCAGCAACAAGGCAATACAAAGTGCTTTACATAAAACGCAAAAAAGCATTGAGATAAAGTGCAAAAGAAAAGCACCATAAAGGGACATTTAAATACAGTGAAAAACAGTCATTAAAGAGAATAGAAAATAAAAACAAACTAAAATAGAATAAGACATAAAATATAAGAATAAAAGTTACAGTGCAGTGTAAGAAATGAATAATTATTTGATTTAATAATAGGCAGTGGCAAACAGAAAACTCTTCAGCCTTGATTTAAAAGAACTGAGAGTTGCAGCAGACCTGGAGTTTTCTGTAAGCTTTTTCCAGATATGTGGTGAATAAAAACTGAGGACCTTGAAACTGAAGCAGCTAAATGGAATTCAATCATCATAATTTTATTATTTCCCTCTGTGGTTTTCCTATTATCACATGTCAAAATGTCCTCCATGAAAAAGGCCTAACCCTAACATCCAAAGTTTTACCCGTACTGTGTGTAAAAATGCTGAAAAATGTTGAAATGCATTGCCAGCACCATCCCACATAGGTAGGATCTTTTGTAAGAGCAGTATAAGTGGAGATAACTATGACAGGTGCTTAGAGTATAACATATAGTCCCATCCTCTAAAACAAAACCAATATTTGCTGAGCAAATCAATAACAGTAATCCTGATTGAGTGTTTTCACATGTAAATGAGGCCCAGATGCAAATTTCTATATGCATATACATACCCTTGTGGATTTTTAAGGAATTGAATGAGTCAGAAATGCACAGAACTCTTGCAAATGTTAAATTATGTCATTAGCATTTACAACTTCAAAGGAGTTGTTTTATTGCTCTGTTGTTCTTCTTGCCAACAAGGTTTTATTGTTTTATTATCTTGCTTCCTGCTCCAAGCTCTGTTGCCAGCTATTGAACAAGAACTTTTAGTCATGGCCCGAGGAGTCTTTGGAGATTGTTGTCTTTATAAAATGTATCTAATCATTTGATGTGCATTGTTGTATTATTGTATGGTTGTATGCCTTCTTTTTTATCCCCCCATTGTGGGTTTCATTTGTCCTTTGGGACTCATAACCAATCTCAACATTTTGATTGATGCAGTCACCACCCCTAAAGCAATACTTGTTTCTACTACTCTGCAATACCACTCTGTCATCAGCACAAACCATATCATTTGTGCATCAGTGAGATATTATTCAAAACAGGTTGTAGTAATGACTCCAATCTGGAATTAAGTAGTTTGGTCCCAATTTGGGCATGAGAGAGTTTTATGAGGCTTTGACCTTGGTCATTGCTTTTGAGTAGATATTTTAAAATTGTGGTCAAAATGTATACTGAACTGAGACCATTTTAATATTATTGGCCATCACAGTACCACTTTGGGGTGCTCTTGAATACTTCACCTCAGTGTGTATGTGTGTGGTAACAGAGGAAAATGTTTTATGACTTCATGCATAGGCTACAAATGTGAACAGCAGTTATGGCTTTGCAGTTCAATTCTGTTGGACAGTGCCACTTCCTCACAATGTGTTCAGCACTTTGGACAGCTCCATTGGCTCCTCACATACAGCACTGAGCCTGAACTGGCTCATTTATTCAAAAGTACTTTGGACTTTGGAAAACTTTTGACTTCCATTAACTTTTGACCACAATGAGCAGCTCAGACAACCCTAAACAGCCTTGTAGAAGTATTTAGAATTTTAGCCTTTGCCAGAGTATGAATAGCAGGGTAATTATTTTGTCATAATGTATCATAAACAGCAATATCCAGCTCATGGATGATATTAAGTCGTTACTGTTGAGCTGGCAAATGTGGCACCTTTAGGTTAATGTGAGAGAAGGAAACATAATATGCCTCTATAAAACTGCATTGGTGTTTTATTATTCATATTTTTAGAATTATTGGACATCAGCCCTTTGGTTTCCTGGCTAACAACTTAAAACTGGTTTCCAGAAACCCACACCTAATTTTTATCTTCTCTCAATTTACCTCTCATCTTGTGTAATGCATTGTGTTTTTGTTTTAATCTGAGAAGCTGTGGTGTGATTACAATAGTTCAAACCTCTACTACACACTTACTAATTGGGACTCCACAGTGTTTCCCATAACCTTGGTGCTGGCTTCACTACACTGCCTTCCTGTCAAATTTAGGACTGAATTCAACGTCCTTATTGTATTACTTTTAAGGCCTTACAGAACTTGTCTCCACCATCAGTAAGTTACTGATCACATACACTATAAGTCCACTGAGCCTCTCAGGTCATCAGAATATGAACTCCTGGTTGTGCCAAGCTCAAAATTCGTGGTCACCAAGCTGGAGATCAGATCAGAAAACTCTGTTTAATGTTTTAAATTTCATCTCACGCTCACTCTTTGACCATTAACAACTAAATTGACAATTAAATATACTAAACCCTACCCTATTTTCATAATGTTCAAATGTCCGCTAACAAAAGAGCAACATGTAGAACTGAAAACATTTCCAGTGAAGTGATGATATTTTGAGGTTGAGTGATGTTTGATTTCAGCAGACACACACAGTACACACAACATTTTGAGAAACATCATTAGTTATGTGGTAGTGAGCCAACAGTTAAAGGCATTCATACTGCTCATTTTACTTCGATGTCTATGTCAGAAAAGTGTTCTAAGAGTGTTTGCTGTGTCAGAAGTAAGAAACAATCGAGCCCAGGGTTCTTAATTTAACAAATATTTTTATTGATATACTGTACATTATAATTTATATTTCATACAGCATATTTATGAACATTTGATATAAATATATTTTTGTATAAATAGATATGTATAACTGTGTTATAAAATAACACAACATGATGGAATTGATGGTTAGTGTTCATTACAATAACGGTAGCCTAATAAAATAATTAGACATGTAAACTGCTGTATTAATTATACTTAAAATCATATTTAGTTTCACTGACAAAGACCTGATACTTATTGACAGATAATGTTGTATTTGCATACTTATTAAAAGATTACTGTCCTTTTAATGGATTATTTCTGATCACAATATTGTAAATCAAAATACAGATTAAATGTATTTAGAGTAACAGATGGATTAATACAGGATTTTCAGCTTTGAGCACTGTCTGCACGCTGCATAATACCCCACTAGTTACGGGTATGGGAGCCTGCATGTTGCCTGAGAGGCTTAACCAAGACAAAAAAGCCCAAAGTTCTTGATTCTGCTCATATATAATTACTGAAGGCTACACAGATGAGCATTTCATTTTTTATCAACTAAGAGCGTCTTTCATTTGGATTTTGGTGTCTAGACAGTAAGAGGACAGTGTGAAATTGTAGAAGTGTTGGGAAAAAATGTCACTAGTGGAAATCCTAGCAGGTAACTGCAATATGGCCTGTAACACCAGGAAGATACGACATACAAGTGTGATTTTACAAAAAAACAATATCCCAAAAATGATCTAGCTGAATATGCAATATGTATACTAATTTCACCCCTCCTGGTCAACACATTTAAAAATTATTTAACATTGAGGACTGGGTGAATGATAAGCACAAAATATTCATAATTCAGGCACAACATAAAACTTATGGACCTAAGATATTTAGGTCCTGATTCCATAAAACAATATGAACAATACAGCAGCTTTGGATAACAGATGTCCCGACCATTATAATAGTGCTGCATTTACTACAGTTTTCAGCACTGGGACACACTGCTGTATCAACATCTATTTATTGTCAAAATATTTGCCAGGAGGCTTTAATGTGTACTGGGAGGTTAGGGTGTGTGCGCATGTGTGTGGGGGGGAGGGGGAGCACAAAGCTATATCTACTAATCAGGCTACAGCGCAGAGATTTCAGAAAATGTCACCACAGTGCCTGTTGTTTTTGGTCTTTGCAGACCCAGCTTCCGTGCTAGACGTCCCAGCAGGAGCCTAAGTGCCTAGTTTGCCAACTGGCATGTTTCTGCTCACAGCCTGGACTGCAGCCTAATTATGCATCTTACGTTCTTTGTTTTTGTCAGAGTCACTGAGTAAATTCTCCTTTCAGTTCCCATTTTCATTTGCTTTCTGCTGATCAAGACTGACTAGCCAACTGGCGAGAATCTGTATTCATCGGTCAGATGGGCATATGCATATAGATGATGTTCTCTCTCCACCCACAAAGTGACCTGTCCTACATGTATACAGGAAACAGAGGGCAGAGCAGGTTCTGTTTGTGCAGCTTGAGATGTGCATTAAATGCTGACTTGTTTTTGTAGCACAGACGCACAGAGATGAAAGATCCGTCTGGCACTCTTTTGATGTCAAACCCTCTTCAGAAACTTTGCTAGTCCAAACTTTTCAGAAAGTATCTCTCTGTTGTTATTTCTGACAAATTCACATGTACAGTCCTAATATCTGTAACATTATTGCAGCCAGTCTGCTGTGCCATCCAGGCTGCCTGTGTCCGGTAGAGTCAAGGCTTTACTGTGACCTTTTTGCGTGCCCAAGTATTATCCATCTTCACGTGTTAATGTGTTGCAGTTGTTAGTGTCAGCGTAGGTCACTTCTGTAAAATAAATGAGGCCAATTCAAGCACCTGAAACAGCAGCATACACCTCTGGCTGCTAGTTTAAAATAATTTTCTGTTTTGTTTTTTAACTGAATTGGTTTCTGTTCTCTGTATGTGGGTAACTAAGTTAGCTTGATTTGATTAATGATGATTCATAGCATGAACTTTTCTGTTCTTAAATGCTGGCTTATAGTTTATCTACCAAGTTTTGTAGCCCAAGCCTTGGTACATCTTATGAAATAGGCTGAAATAATTTTGATTTTCAGAGCCAAACTTGCAGGTTATTGAGAGACCATTATAATCTACAATCTATAATTGTCACTATTTGATTCTCAGTTCAGTTTGAACTCAGTTCCACAAAATCTGTCTTTGGAGAGATTATGGTATAGGTTTGATTTCATAGTTAAGGTAAGATATTGCAGGAAACTTGAGTTCTCAGGTATGAAGAAGTCTTTGTGGGGATGATCTCATTGCAGAAAAGATGTTTATTGGTGGAACAAAGTTAATGATTGGTATATAACAAGTCTATGCATTTACACTGGGGACAACTGAGCAGGAACACAAATAAAATTAAACTTTTGTCCATGATTCTATTACACCAGCTTCCCTTCATGTTATAATGGACACTCCCCCATCATGTTGCTTTTATTTCTAAACAAGAACACACTGTTATACATGATAACCTCACAAATCAATCCTCAAACTGCATTTGAAGAGCTACTTCAGCTGGGTGAAAATGAAAAGGGTAATTTTAGCATTACTTAAGCCACATTTGAAAAACAAGATTTTTCCCCATAGTTCTGGCCATATAACCTATTTGTTATGAAAACATTTTCCTTACCAGTTACATTGCTGGGATATCAGGGCTCACCAACAAAGCTCGAATGGATCAATAATAAAATGTTTGTACTATTTGTATCCTGTTTACAGTTCACAGAAATGGTTTCACCAGTATAGTCATTTCTTGTGTATATTTCTAAAGATTGTTGTGTTGTTATTCTGTGTAAGAACATTGAGATCAAATTCCTTGTATGTGTAAACATACTTGGCCAATAAAGGTTATTCTGATTCTGATAATGCCAGCAATGGTGGCTAATACTATATCAAGAGAGGCCACAACTTTTTTGACTTTTTCATTAAAAGATTATCCTTCTGTCGTATCCTAAATCTTGGTGGGTATGACAGGATCTGTCAAACATATGCTCAGACAGAAAAACAGGCTGGTGTTTTCCAGACCAGGCAGCTTAAGAGGGCTCACAATAAAATTATAACGTAGAATTTAAACCTACTTTGGAATCTAAATTGACACTGCAGCTCAGAACAATGCATAAGATTGTAAGGCAGCACTTCTTCACTATTAGCTTTAGGTAAAGGTCAAGATCTAACAGCAAGGTAATTTATTTTTGCAAATACTGATTCATAATAAGCTTCTATTAATCACTGCTTTGCTTAATACAACTGGGTGAAGAGCCCACATCATAATAACATTTACAGAGTACCTCAAGTACACTTTTTTACAGTTCAGAGTTATTGCTGTTGGTATCCTAAAACCTATTGGAAGCCAATTCTGCTGCCAACCTTAAACCTTTCTATCACACACAGGACATATATCAAAGTGAAATAAATGGCAAAGCCCAGGGACAGGGAACTAAAAAGCAGTATCTCTGGTGGCCCTCCAATTTTCATTGACTTCTCTGCGTCCCCTTCCAAGGATGACATTGCAGGAGGTGCAATGGAGCAAATTCTCTGGCACTTACTTCATTAAAATCTGAGCAGGAAGATGTCCCAGTCCAGTCAGCTAGAGGATTTGCAGGCTTGTAAAAGTCTTTCTTCCTTTAACATACACTTACCTCATTCTTCTCACCATGCTGCAGCCAACATGACAGCCCAGAACAAATCAAGATACAGGGGTAAGAAAGCAGATAAATAAAATGTTACACATCTTGTAAAATGTTGCAGAGACAGCATCTCCTGATCAGATATGAATGTTTCAGGAATTTATGAAGGCTTTCCTCAAACATTTGAAACAGAATACTATCTTGAACTCCATAAAACAGAAGGAGAATTATTAAGGGAAAAAAACAGTTAATTCATTCTCATTTTAGCAGGTGAAATAAAGGCCATAGTCAGGATTTTAGAAATACTGAAGGTATCGGTCCAAGTCCCTGTAGTCCACCCAGACACCAAAAAGACAGTGTCATCTCATAGCAAGGTTGTGGGTTCAAATGTCATCCAAGCAACTAACTCAAGAAATTGAACTCAGAAACTCAGTGAAATTCCACTTGTGGCCGCAGTGAACACTGTGTAGCAAAAGTTATTTAGTCTCACCTTAATTCTAGATTTGAACAAAAGTATAAAATTGATACTGTTGCAGAATCTGCAGGAGGTCAGTTTTTGAAAGGCAGTTTCACCCAAAATAAGTAGACCCCAAGGCGGAAGGTTCAGTCCAAAGAAATGAATCTGAATCATGACGGAGAGTATTGGTGATTTTAGACTCTTTTAATAATAGTTATCATTAATTATTATTGTTATTTTTGGATTTTATTATTATTGTTATTTTAATTATTATTGTTATTTTCATTTTTAGCCTTCTAAATATAATCAGCACTGCTCTGTACTTCCTCCCCATCCCAAGTTTCAAATTGAGCATGCAAAATGTAGCTAGGTAGTAAATTTAGGATGATGCAGAAAAACACAAGTAAGTTAAAAAAAAATAAAACAAGCAAATGTTCTGACAGAGAATGTCAGACTGGTCATTATTACTGTGCCGTATGTATTTGGTGATGTATCAACGTAATTTTAACATAATTCTTAGAGGTGAAGAATCAGAGATGTTTCAGAATGGACCATAATGTTAACTAACCAGTGTTTTGATACTGTAAATGTGGATTCTCCTCACCCTCCTCTTATTTATTCATGTCATAAATACTCTATTTGTTTGCTTTATTTATTATCAGATTATGTGTAATTTTCAAGTTGACTACAATTTGTTTGTGTGTGATTGTCAGTGCAAAGATGGAGAGAGAGGGGGCAGAGAGAGAAGAACTAGGTGAGAAAGTGAACAGATAGTGAAGTCAAGATTGTTATAGTGGGAAAACAGTAACTGTTTAGCTGAGAAAAAAAACATTCAGTTTGAGCTCTGTAAAGTTTCATGGACTTCACTTAAAAACATTTTCCAACTCTTCATAACATTCAAAACATGGCTTGAACTGGATCACCACCCCTAAAAGATTGAAGGGACAGACTATAAACCTATTCACTTTTGGGATTGGGGTATATGGGTGATGCCCTGTGTTAAATCTGCACAATAAAGTGAGAATTTGTATGTAGTCAAAAACTTTAATGCAATTTTTTCTGACCATGGTACTTTGGGCCATTTGCCACTCAAATCTTTGATGAGTTTCCCTTCATTTTTTTATTTTTTTTTTTTTAGAAAAAGTAATGGCTTCTTTTTACCATATAGGTCATACATGTGACTGATGCTTTCTTTCTCTTACTGCAGCCATCAAACTTTTTCAGAGTTGTTTTTGGTCTCAGATTATTATCTCTAACTAGTTTGCTTCTGATCCAGGTGCACAGATTGGAGGGACAACCCGATTTGACAATATTTAATATAATATTTTTTGATGCTTCTTTCATTGCTTCATGATATGGTGGACTGTCCCCATGTGGTTTAGAGACTGAAACAATGTTTTGTACATTTCTCCTCATATCTGCTTTACTCGCTTTGGAAAGTCCTGGTCATTATAATGAGTCTTTGTCTCAGGTTTCATTGACTGACTGAGGATCCTCTCTAAAACAGGCGTATTATATTGAAATCTGTCAAAATTGTTCATTCTGAACCATTATCATTATACACTACAATAGACCATCTAACTAATTAGGTTGCTTTTAAGGTAACATTGTGTACCTAATTGAATTGAGGTTTGCCAAAGCAGAAGGGGTTGAATACTTTTGTAAACAACATATTCCAATTTCATTTTCTTATAAAAATATTTTATATCACAAATATTTATTAGCAATTCATTAAAATGATTATTGTTGTAAATCAAAATATCATATAAAAAACATATTAATGTATTAGTTGTTATTCAGTGAAATTAGTGATTTGGCAGGGGGATTGAACACTTTTGCAAGGCACTGTATGCATATCACATTCTCATTAGGGGCTGAGCCCCCTAAAGGTCTGATCCTAGAATGGCCCCTAAAGGAGAGACAACATCCAACTGGAAAGAAGAAAAGTTTCAAAAAACTGGAAGAAAGAGTTGAATGAAGTCTGAAAAATTGGATAAAGATTACAAAGAAATGAGACATGACTCTTGTAGTAATGGAGGCAAGCTCTGATCATTTATATCAAGAAGAATCCCCTCAGTAAAACAATTTAACCCAAAAAGGAAAAGGATCATCAGTGCAGAGAGCTCACTGAATTATATGAAGCAAATGCTGCTTGGTTGTAAAAAATCTTCCAGTCTAACCAGACAAATGGAACAAAGGCACTTACAACCTGCTTAGTATTGAATACAAAAAAACTAAATGATCTCTTCTTGGCTAAAATAGACACTTGACAGTATACAAACTGGCAGGAAATTAAGCTTGAGGAAAAATTAGGATACAGAACCCATTGACACATCTTCAAGTGGTATACTAATGCTTATTTAGTCATCCGCAAACCAGCTTTTTGTCACAGCCTCGTCATCATGTGCTCAGTGGAAATAAACAGTAGCTTCACCACTGACGGCTGTGCCAGGGTATAAAAAGTTCCTCTTCTTCAACATTAGCCTGCTTCCTCTTTGATCATGGGCTCTGACAGATCTGTGGCAGACAGCCGCCATCTTTTTATAAACAAATGAGTCATCCAGCTTGGTCTCTTGTCACCAGAGCCTTGCCTTGAGGCTGCATTCTGCAATGAAAACTTCAAGGTGGGGGGAAACAGCAGTGTTTTTCTGTTTCACATAGAGCATATGCTATCACGTGATATTAATTCCCAAAAGTGCTGCTGCAAAATTCTTTTTTCTGGCAGCAAACAAAAGTATCTCTCTCTTTGCTATTCAGAATACATGAGTTAACTTAGACAAGCTGCAAACTATCAACACTGTTTCTGCTCTAGCATCTGTTCTCTGCATGAGGGACTTCACAATGAAAGCGGTTTCCAAACCAATCCATACAGTATTAGCCATACTACAATGTGAAAATTATGCCTACTATTCTCAATATCTGTGATGTTACCTGAATCAGATGATTTGTCTGTTCAACTCTGCATCTGGACAGAGCTTTTGAGCCTCTTTTAGCTCATTGTTTTGGTTTTATGGCACATTTACTGCATGGTTTAACCTCAGCACTCTCATCAATTCTTTATTCACAAGCAGCTGACAGCTGGTTTTAACAAACTAACTCTGCTGCTCACTGTCATGTAGCAAAGTTAGCAACTAGTTGGTGCATAGTGGAGCATTTAGCAGCTTAACAGCCAAACAGTTACTTTTGGAGTCAGTGGTTGACTGATTTTCAAAGCGGGACCAAAGTTAACAACTGGCCGATTAAGAGAGCAGCCAGATTTTTTTCCTCATAAGAGTTGTTGGGGACCAAGTCAACAATGAAATGGGAATTAATGTTTTAATGTCATTCATTAGGTGGCCAGAAACACAACTCTTAATGAATTCTATAAGGTTGCCACATGTTTGATGGATGTGCTGACAACTTATTTTCTGGTTTGCAGATTAGCCATAACAACTTTATATTGTGATTAATATGCCAATGCTGTGTGTTTGACAGCTTGTTTTGTAGTTCTTCTGCCTCCTAGTAGCCAAAAATCAACAAATGCAGCTTAAATGTTACTGAACTATTGGCTTCTTCATCTCCACTAGGACATGTTATTCTACAATTGTTATTACTACTAATAATTACATTAGTCCTAAAGCAACAACTACTGTTGTTAAAAATAACTTTCACTTCAGGATCCCTCCATTTTAAGATTGAAGGTTCAACAGGCTCTGGATTTTGGAATCCCAAAAAGGAGACATCAAGAGAGTTCTCCAAAGGATCAACATGCCACTGCCTACTTCACCTTTACCTCTTTTAAAAGGTAAAATATAACCCTAAAGACTTATGTATTCAGAGTACATGGCAGAATATACCCACTCTTGCAATGAAACATTTTGTCTTTTGAGGATTGCTGTCAGAAGTCACATGTGAAGATGACAGCACTTCTGGGCTTATTCCCATCTTTCTTCTCTCTCTTTCTTTGTCTTTCTGTCTCCTTTCTTTCTCATCTCCATTACCCGTCCCCATCCTCTCCATGTCCTCCACCGACTCTCCCCCCCTCGTCGCTGACCCTCAAAGACAGAGTGCCCTGTTCTGTCTGTCTGCCATTGTCTACCAGCACAAGAATACCAATGGCCAGCAGCTCAAAGCAATCAATTCCTTCGAGGTAGATCCACTGTGTGCCTGACATCAGCCTCCGTGATTATTGTCTCCAAACGCAAGCCGATCAATACCAGCAACCTCCTCGCCTCCCCATCACAAAAACCCCAGCATCACACTTAGAGGCCCTGGTTTTTAAAGTGCTCCCAACCTCATCGACCGCAGCTTGGAACCCTGGTCCCACAGAAACCTGAATTGTTGTTTCAGAATGATTGTGATGCTGTTGTTTTGTGAATGGAGTTGTTAGAAGGGGGATTATCTGTACTGTATAGAAGAAAATAACTTGACAGCCTTAAATTATCTCTGTAGGGCAAAAAAAGCTTTGGAATTAATAAGTTCCTTGGCAAATGTAAAGTTGGCAGCACTATGAGGGCAATGCAGCGAGTGCTTAAATGGGGGCACTAAAATTCTGCCAATGCTCTGCAAATAGTCTGTGATTTGTTGTGTTACTGAGAGTGATGTTAAACCACTGAGTAGCAGAATGCTGTTCAGTTGACACATAATAAGATGACATGATGTCACAAATTTTTCTGATCTTTTCACCCCACCCTGCCACGAGGTAATATGAGTGACTGATTTAAATTTAAATTCTTCTGCCAGCAGCAAAGCAACCACTGAACAATCATGTTTCATATATTAAAACAGCATGATCAGCTATAATGATTTTGGTTTTGATATTTTCATTCTAAAATGTCTTGAGACATGTTCTCTGATTTTCTGAAATAATAATACTCCTCTCTACACAAGGTGAACATTAATGTTGGCTTCAAAGAACTGGATAGAGAAAAAAAGAGAACTGTTTCCAACATGTGCTGCATCATACTGTAGTAAACATATTCATTGCCTGAAGCAGTAGAGAAGCTATATTTCTGTATAAATACTGCCTGAAGTCACTGTGGACATGTGTAGATTCACTTCATGTGCAATTTATAAAATAAGCCTTCATAGTAAAACACCCATGGCGTGCCAGACCACAAACCTGCTAGTGCACTTTAAAAAACAATACAGCCAACCTCTATCATTACACCTTCACTGACAGAACTTAACTGTGCTGCTGGGCATCTATCCAAACTGTCATGAAGCTTAACTTGAAGCAACTGATGAAGAGCGATTTTTAGTAAGTGGAGGTCTCTGACTTCATGCTGCTGTAAGAACCTGTACATGAATGCTATGTGTAATTGGATGGCATGAAATTAAGACAGTTACTGTAGCTGTCTAGGACAAAAATCAGTGACATCAGTGAAGTCTTTCAAACTAAAAGACTAAAGAGATTCTTGTTATTGCATTCCAAAGAGACTGTCCTCCACAAAAAAGACATCACAATAGGTTGTAATGTCAGTTGTCCAAAAATGACCTATAGTTATGTTTGAATGACAAATGGCATCTTGTGGCCATAGTAAATATAGCAGTGGCGCAGTTCAGATGACGTATATACTGTATGTTGACAATTTTTCTCTTTTGGAGGAGGTTGGGTGGATGGAGGTACCAACCCAACAGTGGACAGAGGATCTTTCCCTAAGCTTAACCCCATGGTTACTATCCTAGCCATAACCACAAAGGTTGCCAAACTTTAAGGAGGTAATAATTTTAACTCAAGTTAAGTTTTCAATGGTTTTGGAAAGGACAAAGACAAATAATAATACAAATAATGTTTTGCCAATTATGCGGATAGGGGCGCAAGATTAGAAAACATTCCTATGTAAATGTCATTCTGGAGTCCATGTGGTCAAACAACATATTTGGTCATTTAATTGATCTGCCACCTTTATGGTTAAGGTATAGTTAAGTTTAGACATGAAAACTACTTGATTAAGGTTAACAATAAGCTCCTAAAGAAAATGGGCCAAATCCATAAAAGGATTGTGCAGCTTTTGCAGCCACTAAAACTGTGCAAATGAGACAAAAGCACTCGCAAAGGGAGAAATACACTGCAAACTGTGCTGCTAAGCAAACAACATCATGGTACGCCTGTCCCATTTGCGTGTATGTAAATTAGGTAATCTTGATACATCCTGTGCAAAATCGTTACCCTTTCTATACAAATAAGCCTTGTTGCAAAAACAGTCTAACTCACAAAGACCAGCTCTAGCTGCCACATACAATTAGGTTGCCATTATTAGAGTCTTCAGATAGTCGGTGTTTACTCCATGCACACTTCTCTCTCTCTCTCTCTCTCTCTCTCTCTCTCTCTCTCTCTCTCTCTCTCTCTCTCTCTCTCTCTCTCTCTCTCTCTCTCTCTCTCTCTCTCTCTCTCTCTCTCTCTCTCTCCTCTCTCTCTCTCTCTCTCTCTCTCTTCAAATCTTCAAGTTTGTGAGGCCTGAGTGATATTGAATTAATATTGAATGATATCATTGATGAAATCTTCAGATAGACATTGGGGGGGATCGAGTGGGTATGGGGTGGTAGGCTTATCTAGGCCTTAAAGTTACTTAAAAATGAGTATGTCCTGGCAGTGCTGATGGAGCTCAGGATTCATCTATAAGGGCTGCATTATTACAACACATGTGTGCAACTGTAGATGTGTAGCAAAATATAGAAATTTAACTACCATCAGATCTTGACAGATCCGGTGTTAATGAAGTTACCACTGCTGTGCCGCATGCGTAAATACGCACAGCCTGTTCATTTCAGCTGCTGTATGCTGCAAGCAGCTGTGGCACACAGATGGTTTTAAAAAATATTTTTTTTATAAGCTTTCTTTTCCTGGTGAGGACAATGTCTTCAAACTGACAGCTACAAACCACAGAGTGAGAAAACTGGCTGTCATTATTATTCTGACTTATCTGAATTGCTGTGTGTGTGTGTGTGTCCAGTCTATGGTCTATGTTGGACCATCAGCCAGGATTAGATTGAGCCTTTTGATGAAAATATTGGATATCATCCAGTGATGGCATCCACTGATGATATTAAAGACTTTTATTTTATTTGCACAGTTTAGAGTACAGAGGATGAATGGAATAAAAGCAACACCTGTACAATATGATGTAACCCAAAACAACAGTCCAATATGGGGCTTTATCGTGGAGAGACCAGTTGTGCTGGATTGCACTGCATTGAACAGTTGTTGCGTTTCTTTGTCTGGCCCCTGTGATTCATCTTTTATTGATTATTTATGCAAACTTTTCATCTAAAGGCCTGCTGTAGTTTTCAGTATGGCTGGAAAGCAACAATAGGACGTCAGGCTTCAAATGATGGTCGAAATGTTGTCGACTATATGAAATAATACAATTCTTACTGCAAGCCATTAATACTTTTTTTTAAACTTACACTCATTAAAATCTGCTTTTATAGAGCATACCATGTTACTCAAACAGTCTGTCATAAACATCCACCACAGTTTAACAACCTCCTGGTTTAAAGGATAGGTTTACCACTTTTCAAGTCTCTCTGAAAGTAATAGTCAGGTGTACATATTAACATTGAAACAGGTTTTGCTGGCTGTAATGATTTTTCCTGTTCATACTGTCTCATACTACCATTAGAAGATCTCCTCCTTTTGTAAGTGATGGGAGACAAATATGTTTTGCAAAAATGTATTTAAAACTTTATCTGATAATAATATGAGGCTTCAACTGTCTGAGTCAGTCAAATAACATGGATATCTTCCACAGTTTCAGTCTTTTTAGTATAAAATTCCCTGTTTATGTTTCAACAGACCATTTTCCTGTTCAGCTGCAATGGAATAATTGTAACACACACAGAGAGAGAATTTGTCACTCAAAAGACTTTGAAAGATATCGACTTGACTTGACTAATTTTGTCATCCAAAGCCTCACATCAACTTCAAATAAACTCTTAAATGCATTTTTGTACAAAAGGAGGACTGTTGATTTAGTCTCAGATCTCTTATATTAAAAGTAAATGATGAAGGGATCTTCTAATTGCCAGTGTGAACAGGAGGAATGATTACAGAAAAAAACAACTATTGTCAATGTTCATTAGAGCATCTGACTATTGTTACTATAGGATATGTGCTTTGTACTACTGTAGTTCTGTGCATACAGTTTTTGCTGTGAATTGAGTGGTTCTTGCCAACATGTCACGCTTACTTTCAGTTTTACCTCCAGATATCTAGAGATCAGCAATCACTTCAGTAAATTGACAACATTGCTATCAAAACCAATAGAAATGATGGACAAAACTATAGTTTTTCTATATAGTGTAGTAAAGTGTCTTTGATTTTCTAGCATTCACTACAACTTTTTTCACATTTCCTTTTTTTTCCTTTATTGGCATCACTCATCAGGAGGTGCAAAGTGATGTAATGTGTGTGTGCACTCCACCACAACCTAACACAGCGCTCCCTGTTAGCTATCAGCATCTTATAAATGCTGAAGTGTTTATCAAGCCCAATCAGCCACCTGTTGGAAGTCACAGCAGCTGCCAGAATCAAAAGGTTAATGATCTCAAGACCCTGCTGCAACAGAAATCTTGTGTTTTAAGTTGATTTGAATATTGTTACTGCTGTGCATGTGGTCACATTAACTGAACAGTGCTATGTTGAGAACATTACTGACCTTTTTGCAGATCCTGAGAAAGATCTGAAAAAAAAATCAAAGAGAGAGGAAATCAAGTTTTACACTGAATAATTTCACAAAGGACGTCATTGGAAAATGTTCCTCAACAGCATGCACTTGAATTTTCATGGAGTGTGAATTTATGCACGTGTTTAAGTGTACGGCTGTGCATATGTAAGCATGTGTCTGCTTGTTTGTGTGTGCAGGAGCGTGAAGGGGAGCAGAATGGCCTACAATGCCCATTGTGTATAAACTGGTGACATGTGGCTAGGTGAAAGAGCACCCTCCAAATCCCTGTTTTAACAGGAGCATCCAGCTGCCCTGAGGACACAGAGAGTACACAAACCCTGCAGACGAGCCGTGTCCAAACATTTCTCACTTTGTAACCGTCCAAGCTAAATAACCCTGCACTGAGCATTGCTGAATAATTGCGTTTGCCCTGCGTGAAGCCTGCCAGGAGAGCAAAACATTTATAACAACTCCAGCAGAGAAACATCACACTTTTGAGCTGCAGCAAGCACTAGTCATGTTGTATTGTTACAGCAACTAGACATGTTGAGCTGTATAGCTCTCTCAATGCCAGGGGAGAGAGGAGTCTATATCGATACACTTGACTGAATACAGAACCGCCTGGTCACTCTGACTGGCAATCACCTTAAGTCAGGAGGATGGTTTTAACTTTATACACAAGGATACTGTCTGACTTTGTTAGTGGTCTCGGCTTTCAGGCAAGAGCTAGAGAAAAATATCACATGGCACAAGACACTTATTGTTCTGTGGGTGATAACTGTATTTTTAAAAAAATATTAAGTATTTATCCATTCTGGATCCATCTATGGTACTGTGTGTACTGCTGCACAAAAAGAATGATACTTATAGGCGTAAATGATGGATCATAATAATCAGGTAATAATAGGTTTTTCAACTTTTAGCTCATTTGCTACAAATTACTTTCCATCACAGCTAACCATTTTGCAAACAATGCTGCTGTGTTTTAGGAGTTTAAATGCATCCCCCCCCCCCTACCATTCCAGGCATCCATTAATTTACGTACAAAATAAAAATCTCATGAGACTTCAGTTGTGTAATCCTTCACAGTGAACATCAAGTCTGCATTAATTAGACTTGCTCTGACACTGTGTTCTTTTAAAAGCAAATTAAAGACCTTCCTGTTCAGTCAAGCATTTTCTTAAAGGAACTCTAAAGGCAGAAATATGTTTCATTAGAAACTGAATTTGAATCATTTATATTTGAATTTGAATTGCTCAACTTGTATAATTGCTTTAAAAAGTGAATCTTATTACCATAATTTGAAATTTAATTTATTAGTTTGGAAATTAATTCCAATAAACTTGAAACTGAATGTAATGAAATTGAATTCAGTTGCTCTGAAACTATTTGATGCTCAGTGACCCTGTGGATTAGCTTTATTTTTGATGGAAATGTCACCGCAACTGCTGGAAAACACTTATCAATACAAAGAAAAAGTTGCTTCAAAACTGAAGTTCAAGGATGGATCAATACTGACTTGACCTCATATTTGAAACCTGTAAGTTTTGCCATTTTTATGTTGCTTTACTGTTTTTTACTGTTGGCTGATTCATGTTATGTTGTTTGATACTTTTGATAAGAGTTGTTGAGCAGAAATTAAAGAGTCACATGATATTTTCAATTTATGCTTCGGCAAAAGGTTTCAGTTCTCTCCATGGTAACCAGACACTATCCTCCAGCTGGGTTGTTTAGTTATATCATCCCAACCAGGACAAAGTTGCAGACCAAAATATCAATCAAGGAAGTTCAGTGAAAACTACAAAAATACAAAAAACATGATGTTGTCTGAGACATAACAACATTCTCAAAAGTGTATCTCAAAAGTGTCAAGCTACACTTTTCTGTCTAAAATGAATTTCTGTCAAGTGACACATCATAAGTGTCAAGCAATCTATGATAAATCAGCCTTTAGCCTGTTGAACTTGACGTTCAGCCACACGTTCTGTGGCTGATGTGGCTAGTGTCTATTGGAGGTCCAGACACTGGAGCAATGGACAGTGTGTGTAAAGTCAAGCCAAGACTAATACAATCATTCTCATTCACAGATACACTTAGCATTACTTAGTGGGGGGGATGCTGTCTATGACCCTTCAGACTCAGTCACAGCTTTGACAGGGTCAACAGACACGTTGTGAGTTACTTAAAGAGCCCTACAAGTGAGTGTATGTATTAGTTGCCAGTTTATTTGCTGAAACTAAAGCAGTCTAATTCAATGTGTGAACCTTTTCTGTAGTGTTATTTCAGACTCAGTGGCAGTCCTTGTATCTAGAACAGTCTTCAGTGATGTGGGGAAGAGCATGGTAGGTGTGATTACAGAATATCACAATGTAAAAATTAAAAAATAAAAATAGAAGGAGAAGTATTTTTCGTTGCTCAAAATAATTCACATGAAAATAGATCATTGCCTTATAGAATGACTATAAGTACTAAAATAAACATACAAAAGAACTTTCCAAATGTCACAGCACAGTTGTATATGGTTGGCCCTAATAAAACAGCATCATTTACAAGTAACAGTGGCTCGGCCATATTTTAAAGATTAACTGAATGACCTGATGAAGCTCATGTTTGATGAGGTGTACCTGGGCCCAGCAGACTCTCCTTACAGTATGAGAAAGCATCAGAGGAAGAAGTTATTGCTGGGCAGGTGTTGTGCTTCAGTCCAGCAAAGACCTGAAGACAACACAGCAGCCCAGTAGCATCAGGACATCTCGGTATTCACAGGAGGTCAAGTCAGGAGGACCACTTGTGACCTGAGAGTTCCAATATCAGCTGACACAACTTTGGTATACACAAAACCCTTTACCCCCGATGTTGGACATGATCTGGACTTTTTACATAAGTGTTATGGCTTTGCTACTTTGTACATTATATATACCAAATTTATATTTCCGTTTTCATTGGTTATGAATAAAGTGTTCTATTTTTAAGTTTAGTAATAAGGGTCCAGTGGTATAATAGTTAAATATATCTTTTCACAAAGGTTTTTATGAAAAACTTATTGGATTTCATGCATGCAGTAGTAAATAATGACTGTAAGCAAGACAAGACATTTCTGTCTATTTTCACAAACTTTATTATGTTGTTGACGGATCACAATATAAATTAAACAATATTCTCTGCAGAATTTTAAAAGGGTATAAAACAGAATCTGTAATTTGCAGCTTTGACATTTTCAACATTTTGAAGCATAAATATGGCAATAATTGTCTTTTCAAGTGAAAAGTTACTCTGAAATGGACACGGTACAGTCCTCACAGTTGATGCAGAACTTTGTTTGGTTATTGAGCAGTTTTTCAAGTACATAAGCAAATTACTTTGTAAGATCAGGGCCAGTTTCACAAAGATATTTTAGACCGGTCTGTTGTGTTAGGCCAGTTTTAATTTTGCTTAAAAATTAGTCTAATACAATTTAGACCATTTCACAAAAATGAAATAGACACCTTACCCCAAGGCTAACTCAGGCCTCATGGCCAAGGCCTTAGGCCTAGGTTACCATAAAGGATCTAAAATCACAACTAAAAATCATATGAAACTGAGCCAGTGTGTTGCCTGCCTCTCTCTTGTCTATTCAGTTACATAAAGAAATTAAATAAATAACAAACAATATAACAAATAATATTGTCTCAGTTTATTTTTTATAACTCAGGTGATAAAAAAAAACATTTTGACTTTCTCACAAGACAATTAACATATACATATATAATGTTCATTCAATAAAGTATTCTGATGAATTGATAAATACTTACTCAGTTAAAACCCCAGTAACAATGAGCACTTGAGTACAACAGATTAAACTTTTAAAGAAAAAAAAAGAAAGGAATATAGCCCCACAGTCTCAGTAAATTTATGTTAAAACTTGCCTCTATAACAGAAACTTCAAGGTACTAGAAGTACACAACATGCTGTATTTATGTTTCCATTAACTGCGTCTCCAACTTCAATATTTCTTGCTGAAGCTTTAAGACTTCAATTTCAAGCAGCAATTTTCTTTCTTCAAGCTGGAGATTTTGTTATTGTTTGTTTAGCACTATGAACAGAGTTGCAGTAGTTGTAGTCATTCAGACTGTACAAAGACCGTGTTGCTGAGAAAAATAAAGACCAAAAGTACAACTTTATTATAGTGCTGCCAAAATTAACGTGTTAATTAAAAAAAAACTAAAACAATTAACATATTACTGCTTTGTTATGTCATGTCTTGTCATGAGCTCTGTTTAGGGTCTCCTATCTATGAATAACAATCTTCTCTTGTTCTTTTTTCATATTTGCATGTTATGAACCGTGTTGAAATTCAACTGACACTTGAAGAGGGAACACATTTATTGTTGTTAATTATCTTTTATATTAGTGCATACACGAAATTATTGCCTTAAGCTGATTTTAATGGCCTTGATGGTTTTGAAATATAGGCCTTTGAATTTTTGTTATTATTTCTGTTAGTGAAATATGCCTTTCAAGCTGATGGTTTTATTGGAAAGCTGTAGTTCACAGGGAGATAATCTGTCTTCAAGTTTAAAAGAATTTCACTTCCTTGGTGATGATTCTACATTAACTCTACATTCTACATTACATTTTGAAACCCATTATATTAAGCTTCATTATGAAGAAGAAAAATAGTGACTTATCACAATTAATCACAGCAAATTGTGCCCTTAATTAGTTGGGGTTTTTTTTTTTAATCGACTGACAGCCCTACTTTATTTTGAAGCCCACATTATTGTGGCAGTTAAGAATTGAAAAAATAATTCGCTTTTTCAGAAAACTTAATTTTATTCCTTTCAGAGTTATGCACATAATTTCTTGTGTTCCATTTTCTGAACACATAATTTCATTGTTATTTGCAGTGTTGCTAAGGTTGTTACTGTAGAGAATATGCAGCCAGAGTGTAGATAATAGAAAAAGGTAATGCAGGTTCTTTTTCTGGGTTAATTGTGCTCTATTGGTAATGCTCCAGGGCTCCAGTAGGGGGAATCGTGCTCCTCTCTCTCACTTCAATACAGACGAGTATTAAAATATTAAATTAAAATATAATTTACATTACTTAGAGGGCGCTATAAATATAGGATAATTCAGTTGTGGAAAACTGTGGTCCTGAGATTGAGTGTATTCATATGGGAAAATTTTGTGAATTTGGTTGTATGTATATATATATATATATATATATTATATATATATATATATATATATATATATACTCAATAGAGTGTGAGTGTTGAGTGAGTAGTGAAGACGAGAGCAGTGTGTTGGTTTCTTCATCCCTCTCCCCTCACTAATTTCCCTGTTTTAAGGGCACAAAATTATAGTGTTTGTTCCCATGTAACTTGCCAGTAGCTTCTTCATAGGCTGCATCGACAAATCATTAGCTAGCTAGCTACCAGATCAACATTAGCAAACCAAATCCACTGTCACAAAGTAACTTTTTTTCCTTTTGACTGATGTCACCAAAACAATCACTAGAGACATTACTGGACTAATGTTACTTGTGTTCTCCTCTTGACTCAGTGGGCTGCTGTCAGCGCCAGTACTGGGCAGTGTAGGGTGGCGGGGGGGTGTTAGTCACACCTCTGCTGGCCCTACATACTCTTTCACATCCACGGTTTATCCCCCAAAACAGAGACAAAATGCCAACTATATATCTTCAGCACATTTCTGTATTGTCTATAAGATTTTGTGGTTCTTCTTCTGTTTTGGGATTTCTTCTTTTCAACATTTCTTTCTCTGGATCTTTTTTTTTATATCTTTTTTTGAATGTCTTTGATGCTCCTGTCAACCGTGGGATTGACACTGTTTACTGTCATTGCAATTTGTTTCCATATCAGGTTTTTATTGTTACACTCTTCACTGAATTTTCCAAGTAAAATATCCTTGTCATTGTCGAATTGTTCCAAAAGACAAACATTTCCTGCTGGGGTATACGGAGCTGAGTAGTTGGATGCAGTAACTCAGTTGGCCATTTTTTTAACTTTGAAAAAAGAAAGCAGCTCTGCAGACTCATAATATCGACATCGACACAGCCATTGTACTACTCGAAAAAAAAGTCTTAATTTACCCAGAATTCATTGTACCATAGTCCTGCTTAGGATAGTCACGGACTAAACTAGCTTTTTAAAAAACCAAGACAGTCATCAGCCACACATTTCTCCATTCTCTGTTAAAGAGCAGCTGAGATTGACTCTAAAATGAGAATTGCTGGTTAGCCTTGAAGGTCAGTCCACCTTAAGTGAGCCTGATCAGGTTAGGTTAACATGTAGTTGCTAACTTCAGGACTAATCCCCTTCTATTGACAACTATTTTCTTGGTTTTGAGGAGTTGCAGCATTTATTAACTGACACACTGTAGTGTGTACTGTACATTTACTGCCAGGTTGACAACTTACTGCTAACCTTTTCCTCTGCTCAGTCGCATTCACCATCACTTCTCTGCCACTCGCTCAACTACACACACTATATATACATAGTCACTACACAGGAGCTACACTACTCTTAAAGGCAGTAACTTTCACATATATGTCCTCAAAAATAATTCTGGAATAACATAAAGTGTTATCGTGCTCACAATTTTGCAGTGGCAGTGTGCCTCTGCTGAACTAATATAGGCAAAACACTGCATTACATTAGTTACTGTGCTACATGTAGCGCAACATGCTAACACATTATCGGTGTATCTCCAACTGGGCTCTGTAGGTCACTTCTAACAAATGTATAGTAGCTGTTATCTGTAAAAAGAAATGTAAAACAGAGTGTATTTTTATGGTTTAGAGAGTTTATGCATAAACGCTGAGTTAACATTATGTGGCAGAGATGTAAATAGCGGTATTTAA